>JAQFYG010003301.1:0-12802 GCA_034694325.1 Entomobrya corticalis | reverse complement strand
ACGAGATACGTTTTTACTTGTTTTATAACAGCACTCATCTTCGTTACTCTCACGTGACTTGATCACGCTTGTTTTTAAACGTAGTAAAGTAAATTTGATCGCAACATTAAGATCAAACTATGAACGTTACTATGTGTAATCACCCAACAATCGATAATTTTTAAATGCACTAATAATAATTTGAAAAGAATTTTGTAAAGTCACTAAATTTTCTTGCCTGTATTGGATTTATTTAATTAAACCGTTTGCTTGTCTGCAAAGAAATGATTACATTTTCAAGCGCAAAAATATTTTTTAAATAAAACATTATAAAATCATCCCAACAAATTTTTAATATAAGTATTTTTTATTAAAATTATGTATTTTTTGAGAAGTGCATTTTATTTCTAGTTTATTTTATAACAAATAGTGTTATTCTATCCAAACATTATAACATCGACCATACCATTCAAAATAGAATCTAAATAAGTAAGCATAAATGAGTTATCGATAAATCCTAAAAATTCCACAGTGAATTTAAGCGGGCGCAATGCTTTCACGCTCCGTTTTCTGTATCCACTATTTCCAGATCCCATAACGCCCTATTTGTATTTACATAATACTGCTATGTTAAATATTGCTTTTGCCGCTGATATAAAAAAACACAAAACGACTAGGATGTTAAGAAACACTATTACGACCACACCAAACACAAAAGGTGAAGTAAAGATTTTAGAGCTTTCCATGACCAAAATAGATCCACAAACTACAGTTATTATGTACCCAAGGACCAGCAAAGATGGATGTAAAATCCAACAAGCTTCGTTTATAAGCAAGTTTGATAACAAGACACGCCGATATAAAAATAAAGATTGGCTAATTGTTGGGACTTCTGGCTTTGTTAAATTGCACAAGACTAACATAAGCCTAAGGTCCGCTACAAACTCCAACACATAAAACAAACAGGCAGAAAATAGACAATTATTTATTAAGCTTGTCAAATAAAAAGGGCTTATAATTCCATATGTCAACAAAATAGGCTTATAGTTAGTGCAGTGTTCTAATAACACTTGATACGGGTCTTTTTTAATAAAAAATGAAGCCAATACAAAGAGAAAAGTAACAGCTTGGAAAGCAGACACAACCAAAGTAGATCCCAATTCGACAAACGACTTAATTTTTTGGGTATTCAACTCAGGAACGTATTTTATATAATCTATAAAAAAGATAACACATTTTATAAACGTAAGAGAAGTATATCAAATACAATTACAGAGTCATTAGAACTGCTGACTTACCTTGACGCAGTTAGTCCAAATCATTTATAAAAGCTTGTATCAGATATCTTCCCGAATACATTGAAAATGAAACAAGCATAGTTCCAGCCATAATGGAAATAGATATCGTGTGTAGGAATATGAACCAAATTTTTAACTTGTTGACAGGCACAGCCGTGCATCCTGTAAGAATTAACAATAATCCTACAAAACTTAGAAAATTAACTAATCCATATGCAATCCAAGGAGTCAATTGCTTTTTGTTCAATACACGAATATTATTTTCACCAGGCAGCCATATTAGAGGCGTTTTGAACCAAACTTTTCTTTGATAATTTGCTAGTTTATCTAAAATACGAATAAGTAGTTGTTCACTTATTTGAATTATAACTTGGCCAGATGGTTTTGGTTCTTTGGTTAAATGGTAGTTTTTAAGCAAAGTTTTGAACTCATTTGCCATGGTGCTTTTTCTGATTGAAGGAAAATAGGTGGTCAAAGATTGAAGTCGGGAACCTAAGTAAACTAAAAGTCACGGCTTTTAACCCATTTTTGTTTTTGCATTATTCTTTTTATCAGTTATGGGACAAAACATATGTGTAATTTGTAGTTTCACAAAATTAAAAACGAACCATTAGCAATTTATGATTGATTGTAAAACAAATAATATCTAATCTTTAAAAATCTAACATTTCATGTTATTTAGGATAGCATGACTTATATTTATGAATCTTGTACGGTACGCCTAATTGTTGCTGCTTTCTGACATTTTACTTCGAAAACACTTATTAATTTTCTGATTTTGAACAAACAAAGCACAGCAAATTAGACGTTTGACAACAAAATATTAATTCAATACTTTTCTTCCTTGTAATTTTTTATAGAGATAATAGGCTGAACGCCATGTGTGGAACTGTAAATCGAGCGTCAAAATATTATATTTGAAGAAGAGTTTCTGGAATTTAATTATTTCAACAAATTGTAGGAATTTGATGATAAAATTCCGTCAGGCAAGCAATACTTATTATAAACTGAAAGTACTTTTCAACATTGCCAAAGTTATAGACTGCAAACGATTTGATTAATATCGCATTATAGCTCATATATCATTATTATATGAAATCTTGTTAGAGTTTTAGAAGGAAAAGTTGTAATTATCAAGCTGATATAATTGCTAATTGGTGCAGTTAACCAACAACCAGTACTGATTTAGTTTGGTTTGTTATGTGTTCTCATTACTTTTTGCAGAGTTGTATTTTGCTGATATTAAATAGTCAATAGTAGTATATTTAATGCGCATCTTAATTATAACATGTTTAACGAATCTTCCAAAGCCAATGACATTGTTATTTTACTGTACATTGTAACTAACAATTTTAAGGTTTTATCAGATAAGTTTGTTTTGATAGGGCATGCGATATATTTAGATTAGTAATTGTTAGTTTTTAAAATGTATCGTTTGAAAACGTTTTAAAATCATTTTGATTTAAAAATTAGGAATAGAGGTTAACTATTGATCTATCATTACTATTACAAACTTTCAAGAGCGGTTAAAATATAATCATAAGAAACGTTTATCAATATTTTCGTTCCAAAGGTTTTCTGAAACTTCAAAAGGAAGACACTTGTAGATGCACTAGCATGAATGTTGAAGAAAATGTTTTTTATGATTCTGTTTTTACTTTTAAGCAAAGAAGGTTTCATTTGAAAACAAATTAAAAAGCGTTAATTCACGATTCCTAGAACAGTATTGTAGCTTCAAGCCGTCATTTATTTTGACAGACTTTGCCCTGGATTGAAAAATACAGCCAGGAGTTCCTTGTACAACATATTTATCTCAAACTTCATTTTCTGTTCATTATTTGAGAAACTGTTATCAACTCTCCAGCATAACTTTTCTAAGCACAAATCAATGCAAACGTCGTATAATCTACCATTACCACAGGTTTTTAAAATTTAAATTTACAAAATTCAGTACAATGGTATTGTATAACAATCTGATATGAGCTTGTCAGGCCAGGAGTTGGTCTATGTGCTAATGAAGCCACAGAATAATTGACAAACATTAAATGAAATTCTAAAACATAAATTACTGCTATTTTTATATTAAACGCTAATAGATATGATGGACAGAATGCCGCCACCCAGCACTTGCAGATATGCGCATACAATCACGAAGATAAAAATTTTAAATTCGGTTCAAATTTAATTTGGGAACTACATCTACGATTTAATACTAGTACCGTGAGTTTGTTTTCGTTTACGTAAATTTAAATTCACATGTCTTGGCTAACAAATAAAATACGTAGTGCCTTCGTAAAGTTCAAAGATAAAGTCCGAAAGACATCCTAATCAATTATTATGCATTCAACGCAAATTTTGAATAGCTGTGTTGATAACTTATGGGTATATTCAACATTCGTGCTCAATAATAGTTTAACCTTATATTGTAATCGCACTGTACTTCAATTAAAAAGATTTTATGTGCACTTTTCTCCTTTCTGAATGATTTTTTTTATATATTTTGGTTGATAATGTGTGAGGTTGGCATTTTTCAATATTTTAATACCTATAATCTAATGTGATAATTGACGAAAAATTAATTGTCAGTTATCTTGTTTCAAACATATACTATTAAATGTGACCATCATTATTTCTGAAAAGGCCGTGGCATATTGATTGATTTTTACCAGTGCAACGAATAGACAAAACAAACAATATATTATTATTTTATTAACTCTTAATTTTTTTAACTTATTTTAGTGCTTGTAGATATTTATTCAACATTATAAGTATAATGTTGCCGTTATCATATTTTAAACCACATTTTAACGCCAAACAGCACTTAATATGCGTATATCGCCCTGACAGCGAAGTAAAGATTTTATTATGGCAACATCAGAGTTGTAAGCGCAAATGAAGAATATAATGAAAATTTGGTGTTTTTATTACAGCTCATTTACTGTAGAATCAGCCTTACGTTTCTTTATGGTTATTTAATTAGACATTTTAAAATATTTGTAATATGTTTGTCATTCGAAATAATTGCAAGTTTTGTTCATGCTACATACATGGAGCAAACAACTTTTTGTTCAAGAAGAGCTTTTTGATGAATTTTCTCAGTATTGTATTGACATTATGTAAGATTGGTATATCGTAGTGTATCACATACATGTAATCAATTGTTAAAGTACATAACGTATTATTAGGTTAGTGATTTGGACCTGCTTATCATTGTAAGTAACTTTGGTCTGTGAATAAAGAAATAATAATAATAATATACACACGTTTCAACCTATTGTAAGCTAAACGTTTTATCAAGATTTTAAAGTGGAAACAATTGCTTCAAAATTTAGTTTGTTTTATCACTGAAGAATGTGAAAGTAGTGAAAAAGGAATACTGATGGTTGAAATTTAAGCATTTAGTAAAGATTATTGTAGAATTATATTTCAGCAATTGTTTGCTTTTTTATTTTATATGATTGTGAAAACAATAGAATCTGCTTGTTCTATCTAAGATTCACATGTGGTACTCAAAAACTCGGAATGACGTCCTGTAACAACAGATACGTTGCATATATTATCACTGTATTCATTCCATTGAATATGATGACATTCTATTCTAACACTGAGAAAATGTTTGACTTAAAGCATGCCCAAAGCTAATATTACTGTTTCTAATTTTACTATCGTGTTACAAAAGTTTGATATTTTGGTCCAAAATTACGGGTTATGGAAATATTAAGAAACACCTCGTAGACAATTTTATGCTTCATCAGATCCTTTTTAATCTGCCATAAGAAATATTTAAATTGCTGACATTAATCCTGAGACTTGGGATAATTTTATAATAAATATTGTTACGATATTGAGATTGCAAAGCTTTGTTTATTTGTTTGCTTACGAAACCTGAAATAACAATTTAAAGTACAGTACCAAATCCTTTTCTGCATAATGTCTGAAAGCGGTAACACTCAAATAAACCAAGTTTATAACTATGCAGTTTTATAGCACCGTTTTTTTATTCCACTCAAAACAGGCTAAAGTAGGCTAAGGTGTGACATAATTTCCATAAAAATGCAAATATTGCATTAATAAAGTGAATTGCCTGGGTTTTAAACTATTTGTAATTTCTATTTCTGTCTTCGATATATCAATGAAATTATTGAAGAAACTGTGGCTTAATGCAAAACACTTTAATAAAAATTCTGTGATCTTTCCTGTTGCAAAAAGTCAACATAAATTTACCAAGATAAATTCCAGTTTTTAATCGCACAAAATATATTCTTGAACAAACTATTAGGAAAAGATAACCGTATATTCTCCCATGCAATCAACTGTCATTTTGATGGAGTTTTCTACTTTCCAATAAAATATAAATGCACAACGTCTAGCCAAAACTAAAACACTTTTAACATTTGAAAGCGTTTAACTGTAGATAATGTATATTTTAATAACATAATCTCATCAAATTAATCTACATATGCTCAACAATTCTATATGGTGGCAAACTACTCAATGATTCCATCATCTTGACATTCAACTCAACTCCCCATTCATATTACTCTGTATTTGTGCCGCTTACTTCGATCATATTCTACGCAAATTCTGCCTGGGTTTTCTCCATGTCTGCCAAGAGAAGAGATTTTCCTTTCTGCCCAAGGGCAATTGAGCTCAAGTAACTCTTCATTATTCCTCTCCCAAGAATAAAGCCTCAGGAAGCAAAAGTAAAACGTGAAAAATACGCACGTCAAGCAGAAAACGTCTTTTGCTTTGAGTATTATCAAATATTTGCAGAAAAACATTCAAAATGTCAAGAGAATGTCGAGAGGGGATAAAAGGGGTTCTTACAGCTTGCAATGAGCAAAATTTTTTGCACCAGTATCATAGTTGATTTCTTTTAATAATAATATAATAAATAGGTAAACATATGAACCTATGTGCCAAAGAGATCAATCATAAACGGGGGTTAAATGAAATCATATGGTCATGAAACTATTTTCATTGAATTTCTCGTTATCAAAGATCTCTATCCTCTAAGTTTAAGCTCATTAGCTCTAATTTCAATGTTTGACCCCATGCCCAGGGGTCAAGTGAGGTCATGGGGTCATAAAACCATTTTTATTGAAATCCCCGTCATCAATAACCCCCAAGTACTAAGTTTAAGATGTTTGACCTCTAGAGGTCACGTGTGAGGTCACAAGACCATTTTCATTGATTTCCTCTTCTTCTATAACCCTCAAATCATCAATTTTAAAAGTTTGACCTCTAGAGGTCAAGTATGAAGTCACGGGGTCATGAGACCATTGTTATTGAATTCATCGTCATCGATAACCCCCAAGTTCTAAGTTTCAGCTCCCTAGCTCAAATTTCTCTGTTTGACCCCATGTTTCAGGAGTCAAATGAGGTCTTGGGGAGACAAAGCTATTTTTATTGGATTTCTGGTAGTGAAATACCCCCTCGTACCAAGTTTCAGCTAGCTAGCACACGTCTTTATTATTATTATTATTATGCTCTCTTTATTAATTCCATATAGTTTATCCGTTACAATTTGAAATTGTGGCCTATCCTAAGATAGGACTTAACGACGAGAATACAATCATTGAAATTGAAATATCATTATACATTACGACAACATGTCAACACTTAATGAACAAAAAAGTTACACACTTAGTCACGTCAATTATTTATACTTATCGTACATGTATTTGCTTACCTCTTTCTTGAATTTAACATACTTGTCATTTTCCCTAATTTAATCTGGTAATTTTCAGAAGCGTATCCCTTTATATTGAAACAATCTTTCTCCTACGCTAAATTGGGCTTATTATTGTGAGCTAGTTTGCTATTTCCCCGAGTTTTGTACCTGTGCACTTGCTTATTATTTATTGACATTGCATTTTGATGACACACAACAAAGTTTTGCGTCCCTAATGGCTGTTGGCAATTTTATCTTAGTTTTGCTTTCTTATTTGGTTGTTGACTTGATCCTTGCTAAGATGATCCATTTTCACCGTCATTTTATATAGTTAAACTCTTGGGGTCAACAGAGGTCATGGGTCAATTTTGTCCAAATTCAATACCAAAGGTCCTTGGTACTCAATAGTTCTGTATGCCAAATTTGAAACAAATCGGATAAAGCGTTCGGAAGTTAGAGGTTGGATTCACAGATACACAGATATACAGATAAACGTGACAGCCATTTTACCCATACCCAAATACATATGCCATCTTCCGCTTTTATTATATGCATTTGACACATAATAAGCAGTTGCGCAAAAAATTATGTGCCATTCTACATGATCTCCAAGCTTTTTTTGAAAATCGTCTTTCAAAAAAAAGCAAACCGTAATATGAGATTGATGTAGAAGACAAGATTCAATTTTAAATTTGCTATGAATTAATCAAAAAAAATTATTAGCATCTTAAAATAGCTAAAGCTTCTTCAGGAACGTCCCAAGTAATTCTTTTGAACTTTGAACGACAGAGAAAATAGAAAAAAGGGCAGATTTTTGTGGTGAAGTTTTTCTATATACTTTTGTAATGGTAAATTTAACTCTAGAAAATACAAAAACAGATAACATATTATGTCCTTAGCATAAAAACAACGGTGTACGTATCGTATAAGCCTTTTCTGTTTATGTTAGCTTTCCAGCCGTAGCACAGAAGTTCAGACGGTGGCATTCATCCGAGGCATTTGGTATCTGTTGATGTTTTATTTTTTAATTTTAATTTTGTCCACTAAACAATTTATCTGAGAATTTCTTATTTTTTCGCTGTAAGAATTTGCATTTCTTTCCACTATATCTCATTTAGTAGATGTGATGCAAGCAGCTACTACGTAGCTGCCCAGCTCAACTCTAGCTTTATAGTGTACATTTACGCTACAGCCGCTGGTGGCTCCCGTGTCAAAAAGTTACGACGTACTAACACATCAAGCATAAGGACCCAGGTAACGGGGAAAGGGAAAATACAAAATTTTTTGGTAAATAACCAGATAATCTGTCAGTTGGACACACAGAGCGGAGATTTAGTTTTCATTTAAAGTTAATTAAAATATTTGCTCAGTTGTCTTGTACACATTTTGAAATTATTACTTGCAATTTCCATACACTCCAGCTATCAGAACAATCTAGTGGTGATAGAATCACAAATTTTAGTTTGTTATATTATTTATAGCATCAAACTCTTGCATTTTTTATAAATTTTACTGTGCGTCTAAAATTGAGTGAATATTGCATACATGTGAGTAAATATACAAACAAACTTAGCTTTTTTCTTGATATTAGATGCATTACGGTAAACTACCAGCTACAATTACTAGCTAATGATAACATAAATCAAGCTGTGAGTAATTTAGAGATAAATATGACTGTAATGGCTATTCATATTTGAATTTGGGTATTTTGGAATTTCCAAAACAAAAGCTTATATGTTTGTTGCCTTTATTTCAGCTCACCGGTATGCTGTTATGTTCAACTGTTTGTATTACCACAAATTTTTGACTGCAACATGTTTGTGCCATAATCTTGTTGCTTTGCCCTTTGTGAGTAATTGAATTTTGTCTATTCTAGTCTTACAAACTTTACGTTACATTTAAGGAAGTATAAACAAAATATGTGTAAATGAATATATAATAAGCAATAATTTTACAGTCAGAAAAACCATCTCAATTAATATTTATTGAGCCCTGGGGAATGCAGTCCACAATATTGCCGTGTTAATACTCCAGCGTGGTCTGTTCCACTTGCCTGAGCAACGATAAAAAAAAGTAGAAAAGCATGTGTTTTTTATTAAGAGACTAGCCCAAAAGTAAACACAAGATGATGATTTTGTAATTTTATTGCATCGTATTTTAACTCAGATGTAAAACAACGACTTTCTTTCATACTATTTTAAATACGGAAAACAAGCCCAACCGAGTGAGTTTGCTTCTTTTGCTTAATTTAAATTGGTAATATACAAGTCGCAAAAGTGCTAGTAGTAAACATATTTGAGCACCAAACCTGAGAATAAATTCCAATCAAATACAGCAGGAGTATGATGCAGCGATATTTGCCCTTTTACTATGCTTTACGTACGTTTTAAAAATATTTTTCATACCCAACTTTTTACTTTATTACATATATGCATGTTGTAAATATTTTTTGGAGTACTGTAATATAGTGTAAGCTCCAAGTGATCAGCGTGTTATTGGCAAGTTGATAGTATCATATCCGTTTCACGAAATAATCGAATATCATAAATGTTCTTTAGATTATTGGAAAAAATACTGTTACAGCTTTTTATCTTTTTATCCTATGAGAAGTTTCGTCTGTATTTTCCATCAGCCTGTTGCTTTTATATATTCATTGCCTTGTTATGAAGTAGGGACTGTTTATTTCGAAGTTTTTAATCTAAAAAATACAATAAACCGGTTCACCGTAAGGATCTTTCTTAATAACGTCAGTACACTTCACTTTTATTTTACTAATTTTGAAACTGTAGGCATGATTTAGATAAACATTTGAATAGATAAGCTCATCAGTCCACCTTTCGTAGTCATTCGTCCTTTATCTTATCAAAATAAGCTAGTATATGTAATATTCTTGGTCAGCTACTTTGAAAAATTTACTCATTTCATCTAAATAAATCTATCACTTTGCAGTCTTTCAGCGTTTCTTAAATGCCGTAAATTTTGTGAAAGGAATATGCTTAAGATTTTTATTGTCATTGCTTACAAAGTTGAAATAATTGTAATCAGATAATTTGAAGTAAAAAGAGTTTTGTGAAATTTAGCCCGATGTAGTTCTTAACTATAATATTTTATACTTTACATCGAGCTATTTCATACAATAATATTTATTTATTTTAACTCAACTCAACCTAAGTCTTTCCTTCAAGTAAATAAAGAATGTTTTTTGTCGTTACAGTAGAAAATTTGCACACGAATTCATAAAACTGCCACTTTGTTTTACCACCAAAGTGTGAAATGAAAATCCTCATGTAACTTTTATTCTTTGTCTTCTTAGCATTTCACTTGTTCATTGTTTCTGACCCTATCTTGTTCATCTTCTCTACTACAGTACACTTTGTCAATATCACGTTTAAAATAAAAAGCATCGTTGAACTAAGTAAAAAACTTATCAAATTCTATCTAATCAATATTGTTGAAACCAGTTTGATTATCAGGGTACGACTGCCACTTTCCCGTTTCCTACACGATTGTCAATTAGCAATATTTTGTGTATTCTCACCTGTATAAAAACGATATAATTAATAGAAAGCAGAATCAGTGTGTAAGTTACTGTAAGTTACTGTATTACTTTTTTCAGCTTACATAATTTAGTATTCTGTAGCAGTTTTGTGGTAGCGTAATGTAGTATATTTAGTCCAGCCTAAATATGTGTGACTCCAGCGTCACCTATCTTTCGGTATAAAATTATACCCATGCCTTTAGAAGCATCTCTGCTTCCCTCGTGTTCATTTCAGCTTCTATTCTACCTTACTAAAAACTCTGCACAACTCACTCACTATCCAGCACTCAATAAATATACAAGTAAAATCATTCACTGCGTTCAGCACATTTACGGATTATTTAATATCACCAATTAAATTACATCCACAAACACTACATTTTGGCGACGAGAATAAAAGGATTGTTCAGTTAATTAACGAGTGATTTAATAGTGCTCAGTGTGTCAAAAGTTGCCCAAAACAGTCAGTTACTTTTATTAATTTTTTTCCGAGTTTCTTTTTGATGAGTGACAACGACCACGTCACCATCAGTTCCGACAAGGAAAAAGAAACTCCAAAGACTGACGAATCTCTCCAGTCAACTTCCACCAGTGATCAGCCTACTCCTACACCACCACATTCTTCACCTACAAAAAAGAAAAAGAAGAAAACTTCAACCAAGAAGCCTTCTGCTGCAGCTGCTCCTCCAATACCAAATCCTAAACCCAAAAAGGATAAGGCAGCAGGACCACCGCCTCCTCCTCCATCTCCACCACCACCACCTCCACATCCTAAAGTTTTAACAGCCAGAAAAATGACTGCAACAATAGGATCTCTTCGTGCTTTCGAGCCAAAATCAGACGATTTTGAAATGTGGTGGGCTACATACGAAAGTTTTCTTGTAGCGAATGAGCTGGACAAGAAGGCACACGAAACAAAGTGTGTTGGAATCCTCCTTTCCTCCATAGGTTTGGAAACCTATACCCTCCTGGCTACCCTCACATCACCTGACCTACCAGCAGACGAGAAGCTTGCGGACTTGAAGACACGACTCATGGCACACTTCAAGCCAGCGCCAAAAGCTATTGCTGAACGGTACCGATTTACAGGGAGAAAGCAGGAAAAAGGTGAATCAGTACATAATTTTGTAGCTGCATTGAGGAAGTTGGCTATTCACTGTGAGTTTGGCCCAGACCTGGAGATCCGCATTCGAGACCAGTGAATCAGCACAGAAGAAGCTGTTCACCAAGGACCACACAATCACCCTCCAGGAATCTGTTGGCATTCCAACAGCTCAAGAGCAAGCAGACGCCTCCACCGCCCTTGTTCGGGGGAACACACAGACCCCTCTTACAACCGACACAGTGCACAAAGTGGACTCCAGAAGCAACCAACGATTTCCCAACCCGAAAAATAAGGGAAATAAAGGCAACTTTAACAACAGTCAGAGGAAAGGTAACCAGTCACCACAGGCACCCCAGAATACGTCTCGACAACCTCATCCTCCTTCATCCTCAAGTAAAGGATCCCCAGATAGCTGCAAAAGCTGTGGTTCCACACAGCACCCAAGAAGCAAGTGTCGTTTTCTCAGTGCCACATGCCATAGCTGCCAGAAGAAAGGACACATTTCTACCGTCTGCAGATCTAAAGGTGGAAGTCAAAACCACCACCTCAGCATTGATTCACTCTCAGAAGTCAGGAATGTGACTTCTATCAAGAAGAAATTAATTACCATAGACGTGGTAATTAATGGAGTGAAGCACCAAATGGAGTTGGATACTGGATGTGACACCAGCATTCTCAGCAACGAGTTCTACCAGCAGCACCTCCACTCCACTCCTCTTTCTGAATCTCATCATGTCTTCCGCACCTATACAAAGGAAGCTTTTAAAGCTTTAGGTGAAATTTCTTGCACTCTCGAGCACAACGGCCAGCAACATAAGATGACTATTCCTGTCAGCACCGGCTCATCCCTGTTTGGAAAGGATCTACTCCAGATTTTCAAAATCGACTGGAAGAAAGTAGCATCTCAGTGCAACAGTGTTCGTGATTCAAAGCCATTGAATCTACAAACCGTCCCCACGGAATTTGAAAGTGTATTCCAACCGCCAACATCAACAGAAAGAATCAGAGGATTTACAGCCAGTGTAGTCCTCAAGGATGACGCAACTCCTAAATTCCTCAAAGCTCGCCCAATTCCGTACCCATTACGAGAAAAAGTGTACAAGGAGCTGGATCTAATGGAATCGACTGGATTCATTTCCAAAGTGGAGACTTCAGAATGGGCGTCTCCTCTTGTTGTTGTCCCAAAGGCTGATGGAAGGGTCCGTATC
>JAQFYG010003300.1:0-12803 GCA_034694325.1 Entomobrya corticalis | reverse complement strand
GGATGATGCACAATCGCTTATAGTATGGCATGAGTTGAAATTGATATTGATAATTATGGTAATATCAATCATGCAGACAAAAAGAGATATCCGTTTAAACGTTTGTCTATTCGTAAATACTGATAGAATCCAAAAATAGAGTTTCTTATGCAAAATATTAAAACTAACACCTAGATACTCTTGATTGTCTTAAAAGGTTTTTCATTTACAACAGGTAATTAGTTTACCCTTACTGTCGAGGAACGTATAAACTTACATGTAGTTTACAAGGACGAATGGTACACGGAGGGCGCAAGAGTCATGATTCACGAAGTAGTTTTTATAATATCTTGATCGAAATGCTGCTGAATTCCTGAAGAAATCCTCCCATGAAACAAAACAACGTGCAGAGCAATAATATTACGTTAAGTTAAATTATCTAAATTAAATCTACTCTAATTGTACTGATAAGTGTACGTTGATAAACCATATAAATATAAAGTGGAATATTATTTTGATCAGAGAAATAAGTTTTAAAACTTTTCCTTGATTGTTCATATTATTATGCAATGCGAATCCCCTTTGTTTATAAACATCCACGTCGATATTATTTGGTAATGAAAAATATAAACCAAAAAGTGTCTAGATATATGTGAGCTTATAAAGGATAAAAACTTAATTCGTGATTTTATAAATCCATTTCGTGAATGATTTATTAATCCATTTATGCAAAAAAAATCCAGCAACTGCGGGACAGGTGATCCCAAAAAAAACCAATTCACTGCAAATACTTCTTCTGTTTTCATATAAAAACTTTGTATCCAATGATTCGAATGCCTTGAGTGGTATAGATATTCGTACTTAGGTATTTAGTATCTGATCGATGAGTTATGGACTCTCACAGGTCATGTTCATGGCGAGATGTTGATTGCAGAAAAACATTTTTATATCTTGTTCATATTAATTTAGGACTTGCTTGTGTTGAGGGATGAACTCGCAAATCGACTGATAAATACTATAATCCTTTACATCACAATTATCATAAAAAGGGTGTGCAAAAACCTTGATATCGTTTAGAATGACCACATCGACGAAAATGTGAAAATCCCAAGTCTTTTTTCACGAGACTAATTACAACTTGGCGCAAAAGAAAAAACAAGATAAACTGTTATTTATCATGAAGCAATTATAGCCAATAAATGATGCATTTATTTTATAGTAAATTGTCGTAGAGTTTAAAATGACAATGTATAGACAATGCAGAAGGATTAAGGCTAGACAATACATGTTTGCCTCATTTTTGTCGGCCATTTGTTTGTGGTGTGGTTACAGTATTAAAGTTTATTTATGGACAAACAATATATTATAAGATGTATCCACAGATTCATGGTAGAGGTTGTATATTGCTGGGCATGGCGGAGGTCACGTCACGACATTGTACATCACAAAAGATATACGTGTAAAAATGATTCATTGCTGGAGCTTCAGTAAATCACCCTAAACATGACTAAAATCCTTGTGCTCGAATGCCATTTACAGGACAAGTAAGCACAATTTTATTCAAAGAAAACGTTAACTCATTACCGTGCACTGTTGTAAGTTGCTTTTAGAATGAAATTTGCATGAAGTGATTATTTCATTATGATGAAGTCCTAAAACCCATCTAAGGGTATCATAAACACAAAATATTGCGATTGTTCTCTAAGCCCATACAGCACGCGGTGCCCATTTACTCATACGAAATAACCGGAGTGGCAGGATCATAAAATAATGCTCAAGTGTTCGTTATTGAGCATATTTTGAAAATGTCAAAACACATTGAAAAATGTGGCTACATGGGCCATTTTGACAAATTATATAAAGCGCCAAACAAAGAATTTTCTTTTTAACAGCTGGATGTTAATCGTACGAGCACGCTGCAATTATAAAATAGTATATGGGGATTTTCAGATCGGTCCATTTTTATTAACATTGTAAGAAAATGTTTATTAAAAATATGCTTTTCATCATACCAGATTGGCTCATTTCGTTCTATAAACAAGTTTATTTTGCGCGGACGATTTTCTTGTCTTCAAAATCAGCCACTTATTTTGTGTCATACTGTGAGAGAAAATGCACGCATCTCCCCTTTTAAGTTGTTATTGTTGTTGTTAACTTTATAAAGTAAGCTTTCATCGCATATTTTTTTGCCTAATAATCGGATGATAATGATGACTACTATTTGTTTCACAACTGGCGCATACCTTCGTGTTGCACATTTATTTACACGTTCTAGAATTTAGTGGGATGATGAAAACTTTCTTTTTAAAACATGAAAGAAAACGAACTCTTTCTTTATTTATAGCGTGCCATTATTAAAAACTAATTGCTCAGTAGGTAGTCGCGAATTCAAGTTTACGAAAAATTGAGACAATCATCAACAGAACAGATTATAAATAATACTAGTTTAGAAAAACGGCTATTACCTTGTAATAATTTATTTTATACATTAAAATATTATTGTGAATCATTCTGGGTCAGCGGAGAACATATATTATCGTAAATTACAGTTTTCTTAAGCAAATTTTGATACGCTACGAAACCAAATTTTATTATTTATTTTATCTACTATTTTGTTATCTTAATTTTTATGCCATATACATCCGTAAAAACTCACACAAAAGTATAAATATTTTAAAGCTGTTCCAATCTTTTATTTTAATTTTTGTAGCCTTATCGATTTCGGTCTACTGTGATATTACTGTGATGGACAGATATGAATCTGTACTTTAATCAGTCAATCAAAATAGGTATTTAAGTATACTGCGTTCATTAACAAATCGAGTTGACATTGTCTGCATATAAGTTAAGTTTCATTTCTAAGATTGAAAGAATGTATAATTAGCCTGTATGGACGATCTGGCGACCTACTTTACAACTAAAGAAATTATTGGTAAAAACGTTATGGGTGCAAGGAACAAGCAACGTGAACCATGACTATCACAGAGATCCAGTCATAATGCCTGGGTTTAATTATAGATTACCTTATCTAGATTTTCTAAAGCTCGTGAGATTAAATTAGTATTCCATTCCTCCATTTAATAATACATTCCTACATATTGACTAGAAACAATGTATACTGTTGGTTGGTACGATATGATTGACTATAATTTGTACTGAATCTCACGGATGTAGAATACACATAAGAAGCCTTACTTTGCTTTGATGATAGTGATGTCGAGTATGAAACCCTTTGAATTCATTCCAGCGTACACAGCAACAACATTTGTGATCTTCATGCATTCATCAATTCAAACAACATTCAATGGATCGATTTAGCTTTAGTAAATAATTCATACATCAGAAATCAGCCTACGACAGTCACATAAAGAGGAACGGTAAAAAGCACTTCACGATGACCATCAAATCAAGTAAAAATGAAATGGAATTTTTTATATTCATACAGTGGTAATTAGCAAACTTATTCCATCATGACACGAATCTTGAAGCTGACGATAATTCCTCATGCGCAATTTGTACTAAATTGTTTTCTTTGTGCTTGATGATCGTTCGCTGATACGTTAATGTTTACAATTTAGACTTGCGTAGGTCGATGTTAACAAAAAATCGACACTCTGACATATAAGTAGTGAGCCCATATAAAAAGCTAAATTTCGCACAATCTTATAAATTACTATCCACGTTGAGTAGTGTTTTACAGAACGACATAAAAAGTCCAACTATACATTCTTCAATACGAAATTAAGTGATTTTATTGAGGCTTAATCATCGCCAAGAAAAGAACATCAGCAGGTATAATAGCATCAGCTTGTCAATTTTTTCTACAAGAAAATCACAAAAGCAGATAAAAAAGAGACACGAAGAATGTGAAACATGCTTTGTGCTTTAAAGGCAGGGTATTTATTTTAGAATATACCCTATAATATCCTATGTGAAATTTTAAAGAGATAATAACAAAAGTACAGCTGCCAACTCATCTTTACAGATAAAATTGACGCTGGTGACTGGTGATTATGATGACGGTTTGATGCTGTCACTTCTCTCTCTACAAGTTATAAAAATTCCCATTATTTTATGCTACACGTCTTGTATTTTACCTGGGCTGTTTCTTTCGAATCATCCATGACGTGACAAGATGGCATGCTATAACGAAATGTAATACACAGAATGTGCTTGTTTCTTTCGCGCAGTTTGTTACATGATGATGTGTTTTTGTGGTGCTTCGTGCAATTTATCAGTGCAATGCAATATAATGACTCTGTTTTTGTAAACGAGGACATTCTACATGCAATATAATGAGCAACGACGTTTGAAAAAAGCTACAGTAAATGACTCTGATGACAATAAAAGACGAGCTGCAATTTGGTAGTTTCTACTGAGAAGAAGTAGTACAAGTCTATTATAGCGCATCGCTTCCGTTCGTTGTTATTATAATTATGATAATATTGCAAAAGAGTGACAAAGAGAAACTCAGAAAGAAAAAAATCTTGCATAGGCATCTATAAAATCCTTTATTCTAGTTTATTGCAAAAAAATGCGAACATACCTTTTTCAAATTCTTTTGACGTTCTGCTACCCCACTGAGATGTTGAACCCATTCAAGAACGCGAAGCCTGAGTTGAAGCCACCGTGTTTCCAGTCGAGATCGTTTTGAATTCTCCTTACAGGTCGCTGCTTGTTGATGATTGCTCACAATAGAATTCTTTGTTGCAAACGTAGAAGCGGACTGTCCTCGACTTTGGCATTGTCTTAAGACTCCATGGATAGCTGAAGACTTCTCTTCGATCTCAACTTGTATTGCCTGTAAAACAATCAGAAAAAAAATCAGATGTTAATATTAATAGTTATTGCTAGCATTTACAGTAATTAAATACAAACATTAATGCAAGTAGAATTCAAGGGGAAGAGTAAAAGTCTAATTAAAGCATTACGATTTTTCATTTCGTGATTACTATTTGATTTCATGCACAGTTTGAAATGATGTTTATTATCTATGTTCTTGAATGAGACTCTGATGTTTTTTAATTTGTATTCTGCAGGGTTTTCTCGATCATAAAAATGTAACTACCAACAAAAAGTGAACTAGAGTCTCAACTTATTGAGCGTCATAGTCATAACCCCCTTTAAGTTGGTGAGGATTAACGTGCCATTATTACCGTTCGAAATCATAAATGTCATTGTGAAACAACGCAAAAAAGATAAAATACGAGCATTTGTAATTATACCAACATGAGATACAAACAACTACAAATTGACTGTTTGCAATCTCATCTTAAATCACTTTATCGCTCCAGGCTTCTATTGACCGACAATTTTTTACACGTATTGGCATTGCAAAGCTTGCCGTGAAGCTGTCAAACAAAAAATACTATTAATTCATGCCATTTCTTCATATTGTCTTTTAACAACAAAGTATGCTGACTGAAGAAGATTGTTTCCTTTTGGTATCTGATCTATTGTCACGATTTTAATAGGACTGATCTCAAAGTTGGATCACTCTGATTTGTTAAACAGAATAAAAAATGAGCCAAAAGAGTAAATGAGCAATTTAATTTTTATATGTCTCGTGCAATATGGATCATTTTCAGTAAAGGTGATCTCATTTCCAAGTAATATTATGGGCCAAATAAAATTATCTGAACTCGTGATTACAAATGTGCTAAGGTTTAAGACGACCAGCAATTTTTATGTTTCCTTGAAATAAATAAGCAAAGAATCATGAGAATGAAAATTAAATAGTAAAAACTAAATTGAGCCTTACGTGAGAAGACTTACTTACTATTTCTACATGCGTAATCTGATGACCTGCATTATTATATTTTAACTTGGATATTTAGAATTAATAGTATATTTTTAATCAAAGGATCATGTCATTTGTCAAATGACTAGATCTTTAACCTGCCCAAGTATATATTATTTGTTTTAAAAGAGATTTATCAACTATGGATGATTAAAATCAGCTCAACGACAACCTGTAGCAATGATGTGAAAAGAAGAAAAATAGATATTTGCTTTTTTTTCATATAGCTCAGCGGAGAAAGTCAGCAAATTTCAATAAGCCGACTATTTGCAAATTAGTTTGTACTGACATACTAGCAAACACCCCACATAAATGAATAAACAAATCTACATGATCAATAACAATTTGCTGTGACACAGATACGGTCTGCCTACTTTTATCATCCTTCCTTTCTTTTAAACTTATTGTGTCAGACATTTATCTGTAATTTACGCACTAATTTTACAAAACGGTTTCTTTTTCTCAGCGCACAATCGCACAATGACAGGGTGTAAACCTAAACACGATTACCAAGCAGAAAACTGGTGGTTTTTGTGGGATGCTAGATTTCTTGAAGCATTTGTCCCCTGCCGCTGAATGAGTTAAATCCCTTTTTGTTTTCATTATGTACCATTAAGTTATGAATAAGGATATCTGTAAGCCTTCATGTACAATTTATTTTTATTTGCAAATTATGCGAGTAAAAAGAGCGACTTGTGAATATTATGGTGAATACCATATTATTCAGTTAGTATGGGCATAGATAATTTACCGAAAGAAAAGGCATGACACTACATACCGTCTTCGTTCCGTACGAAGCCAACTCAACTGCCATTAATGTCTGCTCTCTGCAGTCTTAAATGTCCCAAAGCAATATAGGCAATGGCAAAGAGGAAACTAAAAACGAAGTAACATCAATGTCATTCACTTTTTAATAATTGAACGATAGGACCCTTCTGCTCTGCCAGATTCACGGATTTAAACCATATTTATCACCAATTACTCAACATTTAATATATTATGATCATAAAAAATACCATATCAATTGTAATGCCGGCTATCGAGTAAAACTTACACACCTCGTTCTAAGCCAAGTGACCAAATTCTGCACATTTTCTCCCTTTCTAATACTATTCTAATTCGACTAAAGGTTATGCATAATTTGGCTTTTGTAGACCAGTTGTACGGGGGAAATTATCGCTTCCGTATTCAATTTGTTTCAAGCTGCCAACATCAATTATTTACTTCCATTCATACACTACTTGCTGATGTTACACGGTTGGTGGTTTGATACATATATTATCTTGTTGTAGTTATGTTTGCAAGTTCAGCTCTACGAAAATAATGCATTAGTATGGCATGAGCCGTGCCATGGCTCATTAGAACACATAAAATGCCACCAGCCAGGTCAACTCCCGTTAGAAAAATGTTATGAACAACATCAAATCATTCAACGGTTTCTATCTGGCAACACTGCAATTCACATTGGCACGAATAAAAGGATAAAAAATTACACTACTACCAAACAACCCGCATTACTGCAAAACAATGTACATACGATCTACAATGTTTCATGGCTTTTATTAGCATGAGTAGTGAGCGTTTTGCACATTTATATAGTTCCTGCTAGAGTAAAGGCAAATGATCATCCTTAATTGAAGCAGGGATGCATTTACCCATAATAATGTTCTTCAAAATAAAATGATAATACGATACCTATAGAATTATGCTTACCGTTTTTATGATGCATCACATTTTATCCTCCCGTCCTTACAAAAATAATCTAAATATAATCAACGACAGAACGTGAGGCAAGAATGGTAGCTTGAGGATATAATAAAATTCAAATCAACCTTCTTCTTTTATATCAGTTGTTATTAATCGATGAAGAAGCTCAATTTTGTGCTGTGCTTACAATAATATGAGGAGGGCTCATTATAATACCTAGACAAGTCATGCGCATGATTGCATTATGCTGCTTGTTTTTTAGAGAATCTCAGGCCTTAAACGCGACGGCCTTTAAGAGGACGAATAAAATTGATAGCAACAAAAGAGAAAAAGGAATTCAATAATTTCGTCGAATTATTGTAATGCAATCACAGTGTTATCGTAATAGTGAACGGAATTTGTCCTACTCTCGTTGTTCACAGGTGTAGAAACACTTCTTTTCCGTCGAACTTTTGATTCTTACGACGATAAACCATAGACGGATGGGATGAACACAGGATTGTTGCTAATTTCTGCGATTTTCAAAATTACTAAATTGCCTCTGTCGAACCTTCTGCCTTAGAGCAATTTAATACAGACTTTTGCCAGTACAGTTGCGTAAAATAATCAAAGAAATTTTGATTTAAAGAGAGAAAGAGAAAAGTGTAAAGTGCGGGGTATATTTTTCAAACATTATATGCATGTCATGATGCAATCAGTGCTGGTAGGTTGGACACTAGAAAATGTACAGATGTAAATTAAAATTAGTATTATTAGTGCCATTGTTTGCTCATTTGTATTTATTTATGCCAATTGCGAATGTGTAAAGTATTGAGGTTGGCTTGCAGAGTTGTTTTGAACAAAAAACATTTCCGTTTGCAAATGCTCGAAACAAACGCTAATATATATCATGAGATCCTTTAATTTACAGAAATGAGCAGGAGTTACTGTTCTGTAAAATGTAGAGTAGATTGACTAGAATAGGGTGAATTATGCGCATAAATATATGCACGTGAATTACATGCATTTTTACGCATAAATCTTTTAAATGCAATGATTATAGATGAAAAATTAGACTAAAATTACCAGAGAAGCGTAAAATACAATTGTTAGATGCCAAAGGGTATTTTCACATTTTTGCTTCTAGCCAAATCCCTCTTACGCCTTACAGAACAGTAATAATATAACAATCATAAAAAGGCAGGCCAAAATATCTAAATGCACAGAAAAACAGGCAGGCACAAGAATGCAGCGAAAAGGTGCAACATGTCTCATATATCTGCGATGCATATACCTGTCTCAGGACATCCGTTTTTCGTACGTTGTACCTGTAAAAATCAAATTAAGATTTTTTGCAAGGCAGTTCTGACAAGCTGAGTATACTTTATTACTGAAGACCATTTGCTGACCCATTATATTTACAGCTCTAAACTCGGTATTTTCTACTGATAATAATCATCTTACGTTATTGCAGTTACCGTTCGCATGCTTCAAAACTTCCCAATTACGACCTGTCAACTGTTTATAGCTTGAGGTCTTGTGTTCAAAAACTTATCATTCATTTAAAAACAACAACGACATTTTGCATCTAAATTTCGGCTAGATTTTTCTTTTGCTTTGCCAAATTAAAGCTACATGTGAAGTTATTTCCTGCAAGTAGCAACAAAGTGAATTTATTGGGCAGGCTACCCGTTGTGCCGCTCAGTCAGAAGAATTTAACGTTGCGTTACACATAAATATTGCACACCACTACTATGAGACCACGAACGGTTCAAAGATTTTTGATTGGCAGTTCAGACACTTCCCGCAGTCGCTAGAATATCGTTACATTTTCTGATACAGCCAGTAAAATAATAATATGCTGTACTTTTGTTAGAAATACCTAGCCCTGTACTACTTGTAGTGAAATTACGAGTATTTTATTACTACATAAATCTGTTAACAAAATTCTTTAATTATCAGTCCATCATCAACAGCATCACACCATTTTCTTTGCAAAGTAAAATGGTATGATAAACACAGCGCGCATGTCATAAAAGTTGTTGGGAAAGAGGGGCAGCTAAATTGTCTAAAATGAAATAAACGAATTATAGTAATGGCAATAATAAAAAGGAATGACGAAAGGAGTTTAAAAAGATGGCAAATTTCTTTTCCTTTTCGTGTACAATCTCTTTCCCATTTTACCATCAATCTGCGCAATTTAACCGTCACGATTTCCCTCTTTTTTTAATGCTTTACACAAAATATTAGGGATGGATTATATGGATGCACTGTGAATTAGCCAGTCATCAGTTCATCAAATTTAGTATTGTTATATATTAGGCAAAGTTAAGGGAATATACCATCATCATTACCACTACAGTGTACTTGTACTTGCTTTGTCTGTCTCCCTGCGTCATATATATGTCAGTCAAACGTAATATTCAATTCCTTGAGAAATTTTTTAAAATTGAATAAAAAATTACTATACCGCTTACATAAAATTATCAGAAAAATGAAGAATACACTGCACTGAGCTGTAAATAATGTTTATCATGACTCCGACGTTATCAAATAATATCCTAATTTTCACAAGATCAACATAGATAGTGTTGAGGTAAGAAATGCACTAATACAAAAATGCCAAAATTTGTATGCATCATGTCTGCACACACACTAATACAAAAAACTATACTGTAAAATCCAAAATTATTTAATGCAAAACTTGTTTGCTTATTTTATTCTGATATTCTGATGCCTATATTGCAGAATAATATTTTATTCCATCTTATAAATTACAGTTTGAGAATTATCATACATTGCCACTACATACCTACATGGTTTTTAACTGCATAATCTGAAACATCACAGAGCGTGTTAAAGTGGCGGATTTTTTGCAGTTTCCTGGCCTGTAGATACATGGAGAAAGTTTGCTTCCAATTTGAAGTGATACAGATATGTATTATGTATACGATATCTACACATAAAATGGAAAGCTAATATTCAGTATTACAAGCATTAAAAGTGGAAATTTACCGAGATAGACAGCTAAGCACAAATTGAAACTTTTCAAGACTTCACCAGCGAAAGCTGTAATGTACTTTAGTTGGTTCTCAGTTTGCAGTTCAAAATATGTATCTTGAAATAAGCTTACATCCTGTACATGAGTAATAACGATATTTAGTTTCAGTCGACTAACACAAATAATCATACTGCCAATACATTTCCTTGAATTATGATAAATTTTCTATGAAGTAAACGAAAAATTCTCTGAATTTAATATTTTTGTTGGCCGAACCACTCATTCATGTAAAATCCATTAAATAGACAGATATTTTTTCATGTAGCAGGCAGGAACTTGCACAATATATTTTCTTGCTATTTCTTGTTTCTGTACTCCTAAACAGAACTTTTAATTCATTTTCTGCAAGCTTATTAAAACGGCTGGCTTGCGGTTTCAAAAACCGTCAAGCATTGAAGTGCGTTCGTATATTCCCATGAACTCTCATTCAGTCATGTTTAGCTACAAAAATTCTTAAGTGCCCTTAAATATATGGTATTGTTAACTTAATAGGTTTTCAAGTGTGGGTATGACTGTACACCGCAGTTATGGTTCTTCCTCTTCATTCCGGCATTATTCTTACTAATCAGCATCTGCACAGGCTAATTATTACCTGTCTCTTAAGAATAGTGCTGTTCCCTGCTCTCATCTTGTATGTCTGATACAATTATATAATAACCGCAAAACAATGCTCGTTCGTTCAAAGCAAGTACACAAGTTCGACGCAACTCATTCATAATAGAAAAGACGAAAAGCGAGGTAGTAACCGCAACAAAAGCTCTAGTAAACTATTATTATGATTATTGTCTATTTTCTATCATCTATCTTCAACTTTATAGCTGGTATGCAAGACCAATATAGAAAAACAGACAAAGACAAAAACACGATGAAAGGTGAACCTGTGTGCCTAGACGCAATATACACGTCAACAAGGAAGATTAATCAAAATGATTATGATAAGATATTATATTTATCGTGCTGCAACGAGCAAGCGTGCATAACGTTCATCGATCTAATCGACGAAACAATGTACAAATTTTATGAATCAGAGGACAAAGGAACCTTAACCAGTTAATTAAACGAAAATATTTTACCAGTTAACTTGAAAAGCTTATAGCATATTACATAAAAGTTCGGCAGACTATCATCATCACCCAAATAGAAATGACCTGCACAAACAAACCATGCACAGCAAAGTAGTATAGGTAGTTTACAGTACGTTTTATAATCAGAAACAGATTTTAGAGATTCACAAAACCCTGCCGTTTTATTGGGCATTGTCAAAGGTTGTAAATCTTTTAAACGAAAGAATGAACAAGATGTGGATAATGTATATTCACGCATGTCGATCAAAAAATTTTGATTACGAACAAAACGTCTCTGCCTTATATTCTCGTATGTCCGAGTTGATAATTTATTAAAATAATAACATTACCTTATGGCATCAATAAATGTTTACCTGTCAATATTTGATATTGGTACAGAATTCAGATTGAGTTATATATACTTAAAAGTTTATTTTGAAAACCACACATTTATTATATTTTTAATGTTCATTTCTCTTTAGGTACGCACGAGATTTCTGGCAAAAGTAAAGTAACTAGCATGGCAAAGCACGTTCTAAAAGAACTTAATTTTGAAAGAGATTTTTTGCTCGTGCTCACGATCATCAACCCAGCCAAAACAAATTATCTTTAGTAAATCAGATATATTTAAAATAATATATCTTGTGCCTGTCAGAGTAAGAAACATTTTGTAGGACAAAATGTTTGCAAAAAATACAGAGACCTATCAACGATTTGCTACAAGAAGATTATATATAAGTTATACAGTTATACTTTCGTCTCCGTCGACGTGACATTATCCTCCACCTATAATCAGCCTAAAACATCGATACTCCTATTAATTGAAAATGATGAAAAGACTTGATATTTTTGCATATTAATATGCATCTGGTAAGGTGACAGGCGTGGAAGGGTAAGGACACCTTACAAATTTTACATTTATTTTTATGCCTTTAGCAACGATCAACCTTTGACGGCCAAAATCGCATGATGCGATTATTTAGAACGATGACCGATGCTCTATTGGAAGAACAGTGGTGCAAGCAAACGAGCTAGCTCAGTGCTCCTAAAGCCTGCAACAAACACACGAACAAAAACTTATTAGTATTCTGTTCGCACAGGGCAGTGAAATTATCTGCAGCAAAGTTTTTACGTTTACAGCTTAATTATTTGTTTCAATACTATGATGATGATCCTTCTATCAAACACACACATCTGTATTTCATGTTTATAT
>JAQFYG010003299.1:0-12803 GCA_034694325.1 Entomobrya corticalis | reverse complement strand
TTCTTACCCAACCTTGTAGTCTAACAGATAAGTTTCAATGGTAATAATGAAAAGAAAATTTTAAATTCAGGGCCTTGAGTTTATTAAACTATAAATATAACTTGTTAAAATCAAAATGTCTTATTTAGTGACATGGTTTACAGTAACAGTAAAATGGGACATTGTGAGACTTAGAGCCACATGCATAGTGCATTTAATATTGGTTTTATATCTTTGTACTAAATTGTTAGTTAGATTTTTAGCTTATCTTTCATTGAAATTTGTCTCAGAATACAAAAACATTGATACTCTATACTTTCACTTTTAATTGCTATCTTTGAATTAAGTAAAAGCTCTTAGGTTGACAATTGCGGTTTCCATTAAGATAATGGTTTGAAGAATGGCATGAAAGAAGTCAGAAGTGTTTGTTGTTATTGGTGACGAAATTCTGGATTCCATATTATCTGAGATTTTAAGTGTCATGTCCTCTTAGCGCTTAAAGGAAGGAAATGTTTGCTTATGTTGCTGTCATTATTTGTATGCATGACTTCTGACCTTTTTCTCTTCTGCTTAAAGCTTAGGTTTGTTCATAACCATATTTAAATGATAGATAATTTTTAATCGTGTTTATTCTAACCGTTCCAGCTCGTATTTTTGTTGTTTCACGGAACGCCTGTAAATTTAAAATAAAGCTGCATTTCTTCAACTGATGTATGAAAATTCGAAATGTATGCTGGGGGTTCGTGCTTTTCCTTTAGATGTTTCGGAGTAATATCGTGTGTGACTAATGCGGTGGAGAAAGCGAGAGAATAAAATAATGTTTGCAATTTTCCTATAGATCTGGCTCTTTGAAAAATCAACGAGATTGATGATTGAAACTTCCAAAAAACCTCCCTAGTGGAAAACTGAAAGGTGCTTATTAAGCAAGTTTGAAATTCAAACGAAAACACTACGTAGGAAGCAAAAAAGATACGATTTCACAAAACAAATACTACCTCATTTTCAAAAAAAGTTTCAGCGATTAATCATGCTGTAGAACTATACATTAGATTATTACTAGAGTTTGCAACGAATTGAAAACGTATCGTTGGGATAATAGTATAACCTTTTCGCATTATACCCAATTATTTGCTTGTGTCCCCTCACACAATTTACCCTTACATAAATATACCACCACCAGTGGCAGCCATCATCACTCCCTTTGAAAAAAACAACAACGCATAAATGGGAGGAAAGTCGCATGAGAATCAATTCAAACAAATATCACGGTTAAGTTGTGGAAATAACAAAAAGTGGAAAAACGGCAAACACGTCACAGCACCCAAGAACTACAAAACAGAACGTTGCGGAGTTGTGTATAGCATTGTAGTGGTAGTGAATAATAAATATATCTGCTAAGTATTTCTGTCTACTTTTTTGGTACTTTCGAGGGAAGAGCAGGCTGTTTTATTATATCTACTGTGACTACGGAAAACTGAAAAAATCACAAGGGACTCTCAACAGTAAAATTCTTATCTGGTGTTATGGAGGAAACACTGACAGTGTTGACGTGCCATACACAATCATGCACAAACCTTTGAAAACCTTCTTTATACCAAAATGCTCCTTTTCACTAACAAATGCTGAGCAAAATGCTCCAAACTGTCATAGTCTTCTTTCCGCAAAAACTACCACAATAATATAACAAAACACAAAATTTCACGTTAAAATATAATGAAAGGACGTAAGTATAACGTGTACGGTTTAAAAGGGAAGTCATGCATACACTTGTGTTCTGCGTATATATTTATGCATTGTAGCGCATTAAAAATTTTTTGCGTTGTACCGTTATATTAAAACTGACAAGGAAATGGCGATATCACTGCAGTGTTAAGCATTCAATTTAGAAAATGGAACCAGGAATATAACATCGACGTAAAGTCTCATTAGTAGATGAAATGAAAATGAATGATTTTACTTTGGTATTATTTATCAATAATTCCCTTTGGAATAGGATCGAAAAAATTTTAAACAAGGATTATTATTTACTGAACTTTATAGTAATTGAAAAATTTCGGTCAGAGAGTAGAAGGCTCTGTAGTTCTTTTTGGCTTGATTTTTCAGTTCCAAATGCATTTCTTAGGTATTATTCAGTAATGAGGACTACATAAAGAATGGTTGAACATGAAGAAACTACACATCAGTTGGTTCTGAATTGATTGTCATAAAAAGTAGAGGATTTATATAACATGTCAATAATGTGTCTACTAAATTAAGTACGTTCATATTGTTGCTTATTCCCTCGTCTACAAAGTTCCTTTACCATTCTTAATTGCATACACTTTGACGGCATCATTATTATTTTCATTTTCACGTAATACTGCTTTCAATTGTTAATATGTAAAGTCGAGCAAGCTCACTTCGTACATGACAAAGATGAAAAGAGAAAAACTAGTCAAGTAGCTTGTTCACTTCCTCAGATTTTGTCTACCGTGCAGAAATTTGATAAGTAAAATGTAGCAGAATCAGGGGCAGTGAAAGTACACAACTTTTCTGCATTTTACTTTCCAAGTCAAATTTTGCTACTGTTAAGTTCAAAAATAAATATAAAACAGACAACAAGATCTTACTATGTATTGCAAATAATAAGTACGTAGAAGTTTCTAGTTAGTAAAGCACAGAATAGTAACTACGAATATGCTAACTTTGAGTCTTCTGATTATTTCCCAAAAAAGTACAAGGAGAATACATGCAAACCAAATAGAAAACGAATGAAACACAACAACTGTATGCATAACATCGAATAAAACATATTTGTTTCTTATGAAACATTGATAAGTTATGCTAACAACTACAAACTTTGAAAAGAAATGTTTATTTCAATAAATTTAGAAAACTAAATACTAGGGCACATTGGAAATTTTTTATGAATATTAGTTCCTACTTATTTTTAAATGTATAAATCACCTTACAATTTCGATTTATAAAATGTACATATTAACTATACATATATATATACGTGTATATAATATTATTATCAGAAAAGAACACATTTTACATGTGGCAATGGCAAAGTTCAGAATGGCATATTATTGGATTAATTTTGTTCGTGGTTGCACAAATAAGCAGTTTTCTATTGCATTCAGCTCTGCGACTAGCAACATAAATAAGAAATGACTTGCATTTAATATGTTTTACAACTTTAAAAACTAAGCAAGCAATAATGGTAAATAATGAAAAAAGTAAAAGCGTCAGATTATTTACCAGTACAACTCATTGTTGCGAAATTGTTTTAAAAATATAAATAATATATATATATATATTTTTGAGGTTTCGTGGAAAGAAAGTAGACGGTAAAACATTTTTATTCTCACTATTGCAGATAACGTGTTTGAGCTTTTTAGCTTTAAAGAATTGCATGGTATTTCATTACTATGCTATGATTTCTTTAAAAGATAACCTACCTATATACTAATTGGTAAAATGTTATGTTTGACAGAATGGATGTTGAACATATAAAATCTCATATTGCACAATATGGCCAGGACAAATGAAAATTACAGGAGGCAGATAAAGGACCGTGGGTTGGGATGTGATGGTATTAACTTGCTTTGTTTTCTAATATTTCATTCACTTCTGTTACGCTGTATGCAGGAATATCTAAAAATAAGAATAAGAGTTTTTTCTTGACTTCCTTCTAAGCCCTTGCATTTTTGTATTCTACCTAGAAACCCCTAAACGATTCTTCTTCTTACTCTGAAAATAATCTTTTCTCGTTTATCAAGTGCCTCTTACTATGATAATGTTATGAACGGTGTATGTATTCATTTTCACGACATGGTCACATGGTGGTGCCGAGATCTGAAAATATAAACTAGGAAAACCTTCATTTTCTCTTCTCCATATTACAACCCTGTATTTTTTACTTAAATAGCTAATTTTTTGTATATAGGCACATATAAATATCATTACGCTGTATAGCAAATTCATAAGAACGAATACTATGTAAAGTGCAGCAAGGAAATTCAAAAATACAGACTAGTGCGAATAAAGTTTTCTTAGAAATCAGAGTACAGCAAAATCTAATAAGCCATTTTCTTTTCTCTTTTGCCTGTCGACGGCCTTTTGCACTACTACCAAATTAAACTGGTAGACGGAACGAGACAATACAAATGTGGTAGCTAAACTCACTTGCTTTCGTTACAACAACTCAAACTCACTCTACCAAGTAGTACTTGTGCATATGTAGGTAGTAGGCACTAGATAGGCTAAAGGGGTACATATATTTATATACTTTCACATTTAGATAATATTTATGTACGATGGGGTTGAATCTAAAGTCATCAAGAAGAGCTCTTGAGCCTAACTCTTAAGTCACATTCACATAATACTAATCTCATTCTCCCGATCTGAAATATTGTCAGAATCCGCGCTACTTCTAGTTTTTTGGTATGTACACAAGATGGTTTTTGTGTATAGTGGCAGGTAGTAATCATGTCAGCAGCAATGGAGTTAGTGCTTGGAACTCGAAGAAATAAAGTAGTAAGTAATCAACGGAGGGGAGGAAATGGCTATTTAGACCTTGACTAGCCTAACTAAAAGCGGATATTTATGTATGTGATCTGTTCCACAAACCATTTAACTTACTGTGTCAATATATTACATGGCAGAATATGATAGCGGACATATGTGTGCGTGCATACATAAGATCCACTTATACTTCAGCAATGTCATCTTCCTTCCTTTCAGCCATACTTATAAATGACATGTGTCGAAATCAATGTGTTTCTCCGCCACCACCATTGGAATCTCACTTTTTTACTCTTCCCAACTGATAATCGAGAAAGGGAGGTGAAAGCAGCAATCTGAGACAACCTCTCACTTCTATGTACAAACGAAATGACTGCCTCTTCTTTATGTGAAGGTTAAATAGAATGATAATCCCTCCGAAACCCAAGGAAGATTCCCATTAATATAAAAGCAATCCCCAGAGCTTGATCCGCCTCATAAAACTTGCTCAGCCAAAAACAGCAAGTAGGCCAGTGTCTTATTTAGAATTACTGTGTCTATTTCAACACCATGTTGTTTTGCTCAGTAGGTAGTTGATTCGTACCATAGGCTAAAGATATTCTTTTCCCTACTGGAACACTATTATCGTGTTAGCAATAATAGTAAGAAAACGGATTTTCTTGTGAACCATGTTTAGGTCTTGGGTCGTTTCTATATATGGTGCACCGACTCTCGTTTTTAGACTATACATTACAAGTTGATAATGGAAATAACAGATTAGCATCTTTCCTTTTCTTTTAATTAAACAACTGGTAACATCACGGGCTACATATAATCTGAAGATTATTAGCAATGAAACATGGTGTCTTTCCACATTTTTGGCCTTCCCTGTGTTGGGAACCGGAAGATTTATTGTATGTATTTGTTGTACTGTACCCCCGACATCCAATCAAATCGTCCATTATATTATACTACTTTGACGATTTGACACTGTTTGTTTGTTATGAAAACGAAATGTTTTGGCTTTGGGTTGCAGCAGTCAATCATCTAATGAAAATTTTCCAGGTAAAATATAAATCATGTAAAAATATTTATACGCTATTTTACTGAAACTATACTGTTCTAATATGAGTTAACATGTGTTAGTGATATTTCAAACAGGCAATAACTGATATATCACCTGCTAAGAAAAAATTACATGCTTAACTCGGTTTTGTAGGAGGTACTAAAATCATTTGAAGCAAAACGGATTTTTCCAAGCTGAGTTTTTATATTTTTTTCACTTTTTTCATGTTTAATAAATAGCCCAACCTTGGGATTAGGACTTGTCATGACATGAAATTGTATATTAGACAGCAAACATTTGAATCTTATATCAAGATAGCTTGAACTTTTAAGTGTGCTCAAGGTAGTTTTCATCAAAATGTACATATTCAAGTACATGTAAGAAAAAAATGCTTATTTCCAACTCCAACCATCCCAATCAAAGCTACATGAACCAAGAACTCTCTCCAGTTTAAAAGTTCCAAGAGATACAGTTATTCCCAAGAAGATTGAATCATTGGTTATCCCCGATAAAATAACCCTACTAGGTTACTTCAGTTTCAATTCAATCACAAAAAAGTAAAACGTACTTGCTTGAAAAAGTTATGCCTGTCGAGAATGATGCGAAAATGTTCGAACGGAAACAAACTTTCTGTACATTTAATAAGACAAACGCCAAAGAAAAGTGATAAGGGTCAACAGTTTGTAATATAAAATATATGGTAGAAAAAATGATTTGAAACCCGATTTTTCTTCATTTTACTTTTCAGGAACTATTTAACATTATTAAATAATGATGTGCTGTTTTCAATTTTTGTTTGGTCATATTTTAATATGTAAATCAAAGCATTACTTACTTTGACCGTGGTGATCTTTTAAAACGACAAAAGTGACTGCAGGAATATGCAAAAGTATATCATTTATAATGGCTCCTTTCATTAGACATGAAAATACTCATATCGTAATATACTATCAAGTGTGGGATGCAATTAAGGCGTATGTTCTTTGTTTTTGAAATATTCTCTCTCTCAAAGGCCTTGGTGAAGTTGACCATATTAATTTAGGCACTGTAAAGGTATTACTCAAAGCGTAGACAGGAATATATTTGTTATTTAAATAGCGTTCTTTTGATCTGGTTTCTCAGAATGCCTTTGTTTACCACCATCGTAATCAAAATATCTCAAATATAAATAAAAGCGAAACAAAGTTTTTTTAGAGTTCCGTTCGACTGCACAAATATTGTACTATCATTATGCCATTTTATAAAAATTATGTAAGCTTTATTTTTTCTTCGTATTATTACGTTTACAACAAAGTTATCGAAATAAAAAGACTTTCGAAATTCAGAATTCGCATAGTTTGTAATATAATTTACAGAACCAAGAACCCAAAGTAGACGGTAGAAATGTAAGCTTATATGTACTCCACAAATATCGTATTTTGCTTCCACTCACATTCCATAATGTTCTGTTTGAACGCTTACTTTACAAGTCTAAAAGTAGAAAGAAAAATGCATCAAAATACGATGATGATATGATATTACGGAATGGTACTACTGTCCTTAATCAATATTGTTCATTTTTGAGATAGCACGTACTTGTTTAGGACGCATTGCAATATTTTATGCATTTATGTATTCATGGAAAGTACCTTACGCACATGGATTTCTTTTAAAAAGGGTATCGTCTACTTCAGTTGTTCATGCCAAAAAAGGAACTAATACATAACTTTGCGGAATAAAATAAAAGAAAAAGAATACATGATGGGATCGATATTCAATTTTAAGGCTATTTTAAAGAAAATATACCATGTAACAGTAACTGAAAAAGCTGCAATGAAAGATTGAAACAATAAAATTTTATTATCCATAATATACTCTTACTGTTTACGTTCACTTTTTCAAATTCTTATTCTTCTCGAAGCACATGGCTAAACTGGTGAGATGAAGGTGATTCAATTCGTCATCGTCACTTTGTGGAATCATGCAGAATAGACAAATTTGTTGCTCCGGTTAGAAAATTAGGACGTGTGACGTGTGACTGCAGTTGCATAATGCAAACTTCTACAATTATCAACTTAAAATTATTTGTACCGTTCACAAAACGTGTTTTGCTGTAAGTGATACATGTACGAATGGATATCAAAAATCTAGAATATGCATAGAACATATAGTACTTATATACAATAATCGTAAGAACTGTTTTATCCATTCCGTGCAATGAAAAACAGATTTTTTATAAAAATTGTATAACTTTATCCGTAGATTTAAAACTACATATAGCAGTACAAACGCCAGATCCATTCCCATCCCTGTAGTTCGTGAGGCTTTTTGCATAATTCGTGATGTGAATTAAAAGGAGGCATATATCCGGTTAAATATTATTATATTGTACATTACATATGGGCACATGTACTATAATAAAACACCCCCAACAATTCAAAATTGACATGTAAAATTTTTTTGTTGGTAAATATTAACATATATTTTACCTATATTTATGTTAGATTATAACCGCAATGGAATATTTCATATTATACAAACGTAGGTGGTATACTTAATACAAGCTATTGTGCATAGTCAAATGATAAAAAAGAAAACTGCACTTCTCACTTCGTCGCATCATCGTAGATGCTATAAAAAGGGAAAAGACAGTAAAGAAACCGTGCATAGTGCATACGATGAATGGTTATTGTGGGATGTTTTACTGTACCAGTCTGGACTCCGGGGTGAAACAATGTCTGGAAAAGTACGGCTACTAAAATAGTCAAATTGGGTATGCATGTAGTTCTGCTCTGCTGTACGTATTGTATCATGTATTCATAATAATATGTACGTACACTCGTACGGTACATGTGTGAATGAGCAAAATATTATTATATCAGAACTCAAGGGCCCAATGACTGCAATAAGGAAAGAAGCAACCGACTGAATCTGAAGTCTCCAGTATTTCTTTCTGAGGACTTCCATACCCCTCAAGGACAAAGCTTCTGTCTCCGTCTGAGTTCTTTGAAAACCTCCTGTAGCACATTCCACTTTATATTAATTTGAAACGAGATACAGTGGTGAAAGTGGCCAAAAGTTAGAGAAAAGACAAAGTGCCGTTGCCAAGATTGTATGATATTCGCAACACATCTACAAATTACTTTCATGTCAAAGTCTAATATGTAATGTAATGAGGGAACGATTTAGCTGATTTAGCAGAATGTGTGTGTTGGAGAAAACCGTGTAAATGTCTTTCCACTGGACTGGTCTCCAAAGTACTGATGATTGCCAGTAATTTCAGTCAACTGCTAACAAGGTCTTCATCAATATTACCACCATAATGTCTCCTTGTCACAAGTCGCAGCAATGATTTTCATTTCGTCATCAATATAGAAACCGGTAATCGTACATGCACTTGTAGTAAACCGTAACAAGCTCGTCGGGAACAATAAAATCCAATTTGATATGTCCTATATACAGCTTAACATATTTATGGTCTATCATGACGATATATTACTCTATAAATTATAAATTCTTATGCATATTCAAACGAATTACTTTGTAAGTGAAAGTCACAGAACAATAACTTTTTATTGTAAACGTTATTGGCTCCACCAAAATCGGATTATACCGGAATTTAAAAAAACGGGGTGGAACAAAAGAATTTTTGTAATTAAACCAGATAGTAACATAGAAATTTTATGCATGCATTATAACTGCCTTTCTGGGTACGAAATCTTTTTGCAAAAGAGATTTTTTCAGCTAAGGTGATGGTGTTCATATCAATGAATGAATTAATGCAAATAAAGTGGAAAAACTGTCTGGTTTTGTCTTTTACTTTGACAAACTTTTTTCTGGGTCGACTGAATATTAAGAAAGTTAGTAAACTAGAAAAAACTGTATTTCATAGGATCAAATAACTTTTTTTCTCTTGCCGATATGTAGTATAATATTTTACTTTCTCTCTTATCCTCTTGTAACAGCATCTTTCACTTTATACTCTTTTTCGACGAAAGCGGTATAACCATGGTATAACAGTATCCATTAAAGAGTTTGTGGGCGTCCTTGAATACTTTAAAAATTTGAATTGATGTAGGCGAAGGTAAATGCGCAGTGAAAATATAATATACGTAAGTGCTTTCGCATATTGTCACAAAAGTCTTTTGTAGTTTCAGTATAGATGTGGTCTCACACATATTTTGGTTATAAAAACACAATTTGACTTTCACCACACGACGAGTTCAGATGTATATTTTCACAGGAGTTAATTACTACAAAACTTAAACTATTTACAGACCCAAATAATCCATTAGAGAAGAGCTGTGTTTGGCCAAACTTGAATAATCCGCACCCTATGATAGCTTTAGGATTTCTACAGCAGGAATGATAAATTAAATTGAATACATGAAGATATTATATTTCAGCATTAAATCCCTGGAAAATATATAATCTATCCGGCCCTGAGAGATTATGAAATCAGGGCTCCTATATAGAAAGGAATTAACAAATCATACTAGTACGATTCTGTAGTTTCTTTGAAAGAACCTTAGGTAAAATAAATATGTAAACATATGAGCCTATGTGCCAAAAGCATCAATCATTAACTTTGGGGGTAAAGTGAGATCGTACGGTCATGCTACCAAATTGATTGAATTCTTTATACCCGAGTACCTCAGCATACCAAAGTTCCAGAAAACTAGCTCCAACTTCTATGTTTGACCCCTTACCCTGGGGGTCAGGTGAGGACATAGGGTCACGATACCATTCTCATTGAATTTCCCGTAATCGAAAAACCCAAACACACGTCTATATATGATTGACCCCAAGGATTTTATATATTTAAACGGATTAACTGTAGTGTGCTAGCATCTGTGACAATAAAATACTTGCTATGTGATCGCTAATGTTGTTATGTGCATTTTATGATACATCTTTCTTGGTCAATAATTAAAAAACCTTACGCTTTCTATAATAAATAGATGCAAAACGGATCTATCCCAGCAAACTTATGAGTTAGTTCTTTGCGTATTCTTTGTTCTTAGTTTGTTTTGAAAGCTGTAAAACCTAATGGAAAATTAGAATGCTGCTAAAGATTTTACAATCGATTACAATACTGAAAATGATTAACCAATGCGAGGTGGTCGACTGTTCAGTGGAGTGCTTTTCCACGGGGTGAGATGAGTTGGATGGGATAACTGGTATTTCTGGGGATGATTAAGTAATTGAGTTTTTAATTTAAATTGGGTGGTTTGTTGTTTTGTTACTGCACTACTGCACATCTCAAAAAGGTAAACACGGAAAGTGAGTAACGAACACGGAAAGTGGGTACAGGTAGCAGATTTCTTGCATCCCAAAGTTACCGTGTTGTTTGTACGCTTGCAATAGAACAGTGGCATAATTTCACCAAAAATGTTCTCTATGATATTTTAATAGTTTTAGTTAAACACTCCATCAAAAATAATAACTGCTTATTGAATAAATAAATAAAATTAACTCAAGAATTAATCAAAACTAAATCCGATGTTCTAGTTCCTAACTATTGCATTCATCATCTAAACGTAATTCATTAAAAGCAATCTATTCCGCATATTTACCAATTTTAGAGTGTTTTGAGATTGTCATACTTCCTAGCAAAACCTAGTGGTTGTTGGATGGGATAGTGGTAATTTTGGAGATGATTATATAATTAAGTTTTTAATTTAAATTAGATAATTTGCTGAGGTATTAAAGTTACTGTTCATGTTGAAATGCAATTAATAATAGGTGTTAGATGAATGTATATTGTAAATGTTTATTAAAGTTACAGCACATCTCAAACTGGTAAACACGAAAAGTAACACGGAAAGTGGGTGAAGGTAGTAGATACCCAAAGTTTCCGTGCTACTTTCCTTGTTGTTTGTACGCTTTCAATAGTACTAAGGATACAATAGCGGTCACATAACAAACGAGAAGGGTAACGATACCCATATGAAAAACTATCCGGTCGTTGTTGTTAAGCTTATCTTGATTCCATCGCCCCCTACCGACCCTTACCGACCACGTATATACCGACTCTACAAATTTTATCATTTAAAATGCATGTGACCTTCGGCGACCCTCAGTGCCCCTAGGGTTATGATTTGACCCGTGGTGTCTTCATAAAAGTTGTTCAGTTTTGCCCCTTCTATCGATTTATGCAAAAAAATGATATAACAAAATTTCCCATTTGAAATACACGTAACCTTCGGCGACCCTCAGCGCCCAAACGGTTTGACCCAGGGGGGTGAAAATCAATCCCAGAGGTGATACTGGCCTCAAGTGTTTGTGTATCAAATTTGGTGTCAATCGGCTCAGTAGTTTTTGAGTTTTTGTGTTTCCATTCAGACATCAGACATCATACCCATCACATAAACTATCCAACATACGTTTTCAACGTACCGGATAGTTAATAAATTTCATCGACATCGAATTCTTGTCACAAGTTTTTTTAATTTTTGAAAGGCAATGCACATTCCATAGCTATCCTTGGTCCAAGGTTAAACCCTTGGAGTCAACAGAGGCCATGGCTCAATTTAGTCCAAATTCAATGGGGAAGCTCCTTGGTACCATGGTGCCCAATGAGTCCTTGCACCAAATTCGAGTTCAATCCGCTGAAGCGCCTAGACGCTAGAGCTAGGACAGATACACAGACAGACATTTCCGTCATTCAAATTTTTTCCCGTTTCCATAATGAACCAAATCCTTTGGCACATGATAATCAATAATGTTAAAAGTATATACCGATTATCGGCCGCTATTCCCACCAGTCAAGGTTTTAATAGGCTAAACAGCGTTTATTACAGTTCATTATTTAACTGAATCCCCAGGAGACATAAATAAGATCTGTAAAGTTTTGGATTGCTTTGCTCTCCCTATCCCCTTGAATTTTTTTGTTACTAACGTTGTAATATCAACGTTTGAAATCAACGTTGAAAGTTCTAGATACCAAACAAAGAAATATCTATAATCTTCAGAAAGTGGGTGAGATTGTCACGAGCCGTTGGTAAAAAAATCAGCATAAGCATTTAATTGTAAATTTTCCAAGTTATTCAAGGTTTATACCAGTTTGTAACTAAAGCATGTGCAGCTCATTTGTGGAATTACAACATAACCACAATATTTTCGGGTTTCCGTAAACTAATTAGATTTTCATCGAGAAACGTCTTGACAGTAGTGTTTTATGTTTACACATGGCGTTGAAAATTGGTGATTTCGCCAGCTTTGCGAAGCAAAGCGCAGCAGAATCTAGATTTTATGAGTCTTCCGGAAACCGGAAGACCACACTGTAGTA
>JAQFYG010003298.1:0-12804 GCA_034694325.1 Entomobrya corticalis | reverse complement strand
ATATACCAATGCCTGTTTATACTTATATCAGTAAACCTTTCACTATCAACTTATTACCTTGCGATTTTAGCAAGGTATTAGGAATGGCTGTGTCGTCTGTCCGTCTGTTCGCACGATAACTCAAGAACGGTTAAAGCTATTTAAAAAATTCTTTCGACAATCGCTTGCTATAGGCTATGGGCATGACCCTATTGATTTTGAGCACTAACAGTCAACGGCAACCGTTAGAGACGGTTAAGATTTCGAAATTTTTGCATAATAATAATTTTAGCTTGTGGGGTATTATTCGAAAGGATTTTTCTAACTGAGTAACATGCAAATAAAATTTTGAAACACTACGCCACCGTTAAACGGCAAATCGATTTCAAAACTTTATTTTCGTCATTTTTGCCATTAGATATTATAGCTTGTGGGGTATCATTCAAACGGAAATTCAACGCTGAGTAAAATGAATACAAATTACCGTTATAACAGAAAAAAGATTTCAAAACTCTGTTTTGCCATATTTTACTTTCAAATATAGCGTGTCATTTGCACATTGCGATTGTGAGGGAACTACATTAAATTAGTGCAAAATTAATCGCAAGGTCATTATATCCTGTTGTCAGGTTTATTTTAACTTTTACAGGGTCCCACGGAGAAAAGGCGCGCATACTACGCCTGTAGGGAATGTAGTGCCAACAGTAATGAAAGTATGTATATTTCAGTGATATTTTTGTAAAATACCAAGTAATATCTATAAAATACTTTTTATTTTTTATTTTTGTGGTAATAACGTCTCTTAATAATATATGATCAGATTGGGCTGGGGTGATTAATAACAGCTATGGGGATTCTCCCTGCATTTCTAAAGTGTTTGTTGTTGCTGTTGCCTAGTGAAATCATCATATTGTCATTCACTGATGTCCTTTTAACCTTCATTTTTTATCTCTTACTTGATTGTTTAAAAGAAATTTGTTATTAATAACGGCATCATTACGCGTCTTCCCCTGAATTTCTATTCGAAACTGTTGGTGTGCATCATGGAATTTCTGACAAAACTTACACTCGTCAAAAATAAGCGTAGCATTATGTATGATGTCGAATTGAAAGCAAATCGTTCAAACAAAAACCCAAACATTCACACATTTTTATTCTCTTTATTCTAGTTTTTACTTTTGTTTTTACGTCGTGTACATTTGTTTGTCAGAAAAAGAAGGATGCAAATAGACAAAGACAAAAGAGGAGAGTCGACATTCCTCCATTGTGTTGTTTTTCACTCCCGCTGTGCTTTTTTATTCGGTTAGTTTAGCCACACACATAAGCCCTCGCCGAAAGCCAACTTGGTAGAAAAATTTATTCCCACATAGTCAACTGACTGAGAGTTTTTTGTTCTATATATCTACCTACATCCCTCAGAATTGAATTTTCAGAACCACACATAACAAAAGAAGTAAAATTCATGGTTGGAAGTCTGGTGTGGGGAAAAGACGGGCAGGAATACTTGCTTTCCCCATGATCATTCCACACTTGATATGAATGAGATTTCAAACAATCTCCAAAAATCCGTTCATCCTTTCCTACAACAATTCCTCCGCAATGGTATTTTTATATTATGCAAAGCTATCATATTATCTAGATAGTGTGAATGTGCGACACATTTTATAGTATTTGGTTCTCGTTATATGATTCCCAGGAATAATTATAATTATACACAATCGCACAAACAGAAAGGAAACTATAGCTACCAACCCAAATCAAAGTCAAACCTAACCCAAGTACAAGCTCACAAAAACATGTAGTCATTCATGATGAAAGCAATATTATTATTATGCATTATGATTTTTTTTTCTTTGCGTGGTTTTTCCCCACTTGAGAAGATACACGTTTTTTCAGGATTCACAATAATAATAGTAGTAAAACACTAAGGCATATATGCAAAGGTATTCCGGTATTTGTAATATGATAAAAAATGTAATAATACGATAAAGTTTCTGCTAAAGTTTAATATGTCGGTGCGTATATTATATAATAAATGTTTATAAACCTATGTACGTGAACACAAGCTTTGCAGGTCCGTCTGGCTACTACATCTACAACAACAGCCGAACTAAGCTTCTGCCCGGTAGTATCAGGACAGTTGTGGCAGTGAGCTAGTGTGGAGACTAGGATAAAGTTAATAAATGTTCTGTCAATAATATTGTTCAAGTTATTGCCTCCTTCACTTCCTTCTCTTTTCTTTCTCCTCTCTTTTTACACAAAACCTCGAACCAAAAAGAAAAAAGGACGAAATAAAAGCCATTTTCCATACCTTTTTCCTTCCTTTTAGTTTTTATCAAAAGAGAGAATGCCCCTAAATATATAAAAACGTCAGACTCCATAACAAAAGCAAGCCGTCCTTCATTTCTTTCCCACAATTTTCCCCTCTCTGTCCCCTTTCCCTTCGATTTATCCATGAATTTGTTATTTTTGCAATCTTATTACTTATCATTGCCCATATTGCACATTGCACAGAAAGGCACGTGTATGAGATAGAAGGAAGGCATATTTGAAAAGAAATGGATCCTACATCTTTACTTATTTTTACATCTATTTTTTCTTCTTTTGCGCCATATCCTTCTATCCCTCTCTAGTTGTTGTGATGATGAATAAGGATGATATATTTAGACGTATTTGTCAAAAGATCTATTTCATGTTCTCACATAATAACTAATAAAGATTATTTTCTCATTAGCAATTACTATAACGAGAAAATGGCATTATCAAAATAATACTTGGTTGAGTAGTTACCAATCCACACGTCACCACTAAGTCGTTAGTTTGCCGCCAAACATGTATAAAAAATTTTTGCGTGCTAGTCTAATATTAAAATTTGCATGGATGAATGGAAAATAAATAAGTACTACACTACTATTTATAGTTTTATACTTAATAATATCTATATTTAGGTACAATATTCAATACTAGTATGTATGAAACCATCATCCCCGTTCGTTCGTTTGATATTACATAAGTAGAGAAAATGCCGCCTTTGAGAGGCTGATGAGCATCTTTTCCCCTTATCCTTTTTTACACACTTGTGAATCAGAGTGAGAAAGCCGCAAGGCATTGTTCAATGAGAAGAGCAACGAGGATGATGGCAGTAAGCTAGATTTCACGTTTCTATCTTTTCTCTTCTCCCACCCTCATTTTTTCCTGTGTATAAAATTTATCAAACGTGAGAATATAATGTGCTCGGCTTTTAGCTTTGGCTTGGTTGAATACCACAGCTGGCGCTTTCTCCGGATTATTTTTTGCAGTGTTGGGTAGGCTGTGTTCACAGGTAAATAAGGTACACGTGTATACAGATGAAAAAGAGTAAAAATATAATGTATTCCGAAGACCAACATACACCATAATTATTTCAGTATTACAGGAGGAGGCAGTCTCTTTTTCATTCGGGGGGAAATACATTATGCATCTTGTGGGCTCGTATGCTGATAAGCATATATGCCTCTTTTGCAATACCCCCCTTCACGTAATCTGTTAAAACTCAAGAGGATTTTTTTTAGTTTTTAAATTGAAGTTGTTAAAGCTTCAAAAGACTTTACTAAAATAACAGTGCCGCCGATTTAGCATGATAGAAATTAACATAAGTGCCTTCATATGGAGTAATATATAGTTTGGGTTTGTAACTTTCTTTTCAGGCTTGTTTCGTCCATTAAATTATTTCAATATTAAAAAAACAAAAAATAAATAAACATCAAAGTCGTATAATACATACCAATAGTTTTGTAAGTTTCAAAACAAGCATTCAAGGAGAAATTTTGATTGTACATGCATGTGCTCATCTTAAACATGTGGAGCAATATTTTTGTGCATATGTAATAATGTAATGTATACTGTTATTAATAAGTATCAAGAATCAAGTAGCCTTACATCTCCTTAAAAAGGTGTACATATTTCTTTGAGAGGAAAGAAAGAGCGTTCTAATCATAAACATCACAATGCACGTAGGTATATAAGTACTTTAAGAGATTTCCATGCTTTTATTCCAGCTTCTTACTCTTGAGCAGTCCTTACTTGAGATGTGTGTGCACTCGAGGAACACAGATGAAGAAAAAAATCGTGTTTGCAGGAAAGATGGAAATATAGGATGTGGAATAATGTAGTGGAAACCGAAAAAAGATTTCCTCTTCCTTTTGCTTTTTAGTTCTACTATAAATAATAAAAATGAACTACCACAACAGGTATACAACATGTACAAATATAAAAATACAATATTCTGCACACTGCATTACACAAGTATCAGTATTACATGCTATTATTAGGCCCTGTACTCCGACAACCATATCACCGCAAATTTCTTTTTCAAGAGTCGTCGACTCCTGTTACGTCTGTTTTTTAATGAAAATAAAACGGGAGCTATGGACTAGCACCGTCCCTGGTCTGGTGGAAAAAGTAATAGGATGGATTGAAATTCCAAAAAAAGTAAATGGTACGCGCGGGTACCTTCGATTGAGGAAAAATATATGGAAGAAATCGAGAAAAAAGAGCAAAGAAACGGTGTGTGTTTCGATCCGATCTAATAATGATGACACAATGAGAGTGAGATACGCGTGCAAGTCAACCCAGTCAGCAACAATTCTCAATTTTTTTCCTTTCTCGTCCCCCAAATACTTTTTTCTCTACATTCATTCATCTATCTAACGCAACGCTAAAGTTCGTTTCGCTGTATAAGGATATTGCATTACTTTTCTTCTGAATGGGTCCCCGTCACAAGTCAGTAAATTTGATGGAGAAAAAATCCATGGAAAGCCATTCTGCAGGCCATGTCACACAGACTTTTGGTCGATATTATTATTATTATAAAAATTTTGTGTTGTGGTTTATTCTTATTTTGCCTAACCATCCGAATAAAACCAGTATATATTACAATGCAGCCAGTCAGCTATACATAATATTTTATTTTAACAAAACAAGATGCGTGCAGATATCAACGTGACCATCAAAACAGTCCAAACAACATAGTCGCGAGCCTATGAAAAAAACACGTAAGTATTCACAAGTGAAAGTGAACGCTCCATACACGTTTTGATATTATTCAACTCGCCGGGAACTGTTATCATTTCTCATCAACTTTCCCCAGCTAAACGGTGGATGGGAGGAGACGGGAGCTCTATAACAAAGCGGCACTCTCGTGGTGAAGGTCGAAATAAGTACAACAAATAGATCCCTATCTGCATCCGGATTCTCTATTCTCTCTGTAAAGTAGCTTTTCTGAACAAAACCTAGTGAATGATATCATTGGAGGTGTATATATTTAACGTGCATATATATAAAGCGTCGGAGGTGACATATCTATTTCCCAAGTTCAACAAAAAAAACTTCAGTGTGATTCAGTTCGACACCAGGATGATGGCATGTGTAAGTTCTTTTCCACAAAGTATGTCATATTTTCTTATTTAAAAAGCGAATCTACCCGTAAACTCTTTCATAAGCCACCTTAATACCGTTTTGAAGCACAACTCTACCATCCTCACGGATCACCTATATATTGTTAAAACAAGCCAGTTAATCGAAAATATACCCAAAAGACCATGGAAGAATTCCTTTCCATCCCATCTTTAAGAAACCCAGGGTATTATAAAATGACAAAAATATATCTTTCGCGCATTTCGTTTTCATGATAAATATTGCAAAGTAAAGCAACCAGCCATCTGGATGGTGGATGTATTTTTGGTTTATACTGGTTTATTTGCCCTAGTTTTGCAAAAAAACGGCTAATATTTGCCTGCCGCATAATAACTTCATATTATTATTACTGCTACTACATACAACTGCGGTGTGTGTGGTCCTTCTCTTTATTCCCATTTTAAGAAGACGTTGTTACTTTAACGATATGATAATGATGAGGTCGACCATTCAACTATTGCAGCAGAAAAAAAATAAGCAGGAAGAACATGCTACTACGTACATACCTCTCTGATAAACACAACAGCAGCAGCTAACAAGACTTAAATACATCCCTTCAATCTTCGTCTACCTACCGGTCTTCATTTTTCGATTGCATTAAAGGCACAAATGCACACACACTTTTACACAAGAAAAGCCCCATTAAACATGTTGACATAGATGCAGGATCATGGAAAAGGACAAGTAGGGGAAAAAGTTATTTGATGGTCGTCATATTATATTTAAGTGCCGTATTATTATTATAGTGGTCTTATGAGCATGGAAGCGTAGCGTGAAAGTTTTGTGTGGCTAAAGTTACACTGCCTGCACACATACTACACACACAGGCAAGACAACAATAAAGTATGTCGTAGTAGTGTTATGCCATTTTTACGTTTCAGATCATTGCCTTTTATTATCGTCGTCGTCGCAGTGCAAAACCCGGAGAAACGTTTGCAGACATATTTTCCTGAAAAGTAAGTATTCAGGTATGTATGTATGTGTTCTTATTTCACTTCACTTGTCTGGGATCTCCTCCTCTTTCACCTACCTCCTTTGTGCTCTTGTATCAACGCTCTCAGTGTGCTTATTTGCAAAAAACTTCAATTCGTCTTGTTTTCTTTATTTTTTGTCTCCTGCACTTGCTTAACCTGTCAAACTGAGAAAAAGGCAGAGAAATGGGGAGGGGATGAATGGTGAATGGGGAAAGTGAGAATGAAAAAGAGAAAGTTGATACTTTCCCTCTCATTCATTCCACTCCTCCGAGTCCGTTATGCCATTCCGTCTAGCCTCTTTCACTTCATCAACAGTACAAACATTAGTATTGTCATTTGTCACCACCATCATAACCACCGGAAAACATACCTTTATGTTCAAAATATAAGCAATGGAATGGAATAAAATAGAGGAGGAAAGAGCAAATTACTGGGAAGCCTTTTCTTCTCACTTTCACTTTCCATTCCATTCTTTGGGAGCTCTGAGCATGGCATAAACACGACAACTTTTTTTCTATACTCATGAAGAGTGGACCATTCTTGATGCGTAATTTTCTAGGACTCAATGAAACTCGACAACATAGTTTGCACTTGACTTTATGTGAAGTGTGAAAGGGAAAGTTTGAAAGAGACAGGGACAAAAAACTGAGAAAATATATTCTTGTCATCAAAGAAAGATATAATATTTCCAGTGACAAGATAATTCTTATAAATACATATGTATAATGTAGATACCAAATAACAATATTTCTTCCTTCTACAGTATTTTATTCTTTTGGAGCCCGATCCATCCATAAAAGACTCTTTTCACTCTTCCGTCGTTTGTTCTTTTTCATTTAATACTCTTTTGTCGGGATACCATGTCAAGTTTCTAGGAAAACGGGCCTTTTATGAATGGACGGATGGGTAACATGATAATAAAGCAATTTTTGTACTCTAGACACAAGTATTATTTTCTGTACGTGCCCGTCAAAAGTAAAATGAGCACATTATACTATTAGTCAAGTCATCGTAATCACTATCATCGTCAAATAAAAGTGCTTTGCTTGGCGACAACGATAATGAAATAGACGTATGAATATACACCACTCATACTCCATAATATAGAAGTCTGAAGATCTCTACTATATACACCTACTATATTTCTCTTTTAAAGTTGCTTTTGAATTTGCCCAAAACATATTAGAACATGGCTTTTTATGACAGGTAAAAAAAGAATGGTTGTGTGTAAAAGCGGAACATAATTGCACATTAACTTTTTTACTCCGCGAAGAGCAAGCGATGGTCTACTAAAAAGAGCATCCCAGCTGCTGCAATAACTGCACCTAGACAGTATACTTACTGGAACAGGACCTCTCGGCAGAAGAGACGGCGAGAGGGACGTGATGATGTTGAAAAAATGGTAAAAAGATGATAATGACTGGATACGGTGACAAGCCGTAAAATGAACAAGCTGTATAAAAAAGTAAATGTAACATTACTGCAGGACTACAATAGTGCAACGAGCGATACTAGGGAAATCATCGTTGTCCCCATCGAGGTAAAAAGCAAAGAAGAGAAAAAAGGTGCTAAGCATCCGTGACAAAGGCTCTATTGAACCGCCTCATTAGCGTCATGCTAGCAAGTTGGAGGAGTATTATTCTATCTATACTTACTATTCTATCTATTACATAATACTCTGATAAAGATACTTCTTCATATTGCATTATATGTTTCTACAACAATTGATGATGGCATGAAAAATTTAGATGCTATTACCGCGTTACCTATTTTTCAAATTTTTTGTCTAGGCATGTATCTATAGCCATTACAATGTTGTTTCTTCACTCGTGGGTTCAACAACTCAGCTTGCTGATGATAGGATTATACGCAGGCGAATGGAGAAAATTAATGGGACTATCTATTCTTTTCTTATGTTGCATCATCAGCATCCATACCATACAGTTATACGGCGGAAGTCAACTTGACTCTGAAAAAGTGCTGGACGATTTGCTGTTAGGTACTTGTTATTATTTGCTCACTTTTGTACATCACCTCCGCCACCCCCGGCCACTTTATGACAAATAGAAAAATGGGAAGGGCGAAAAGTTTGAGATGTTAAAGAATATGTGGACAGATGTTTCTTCTTCAGCTCAAAATGAAAGAAAGACCGACAGTGTTTACTGGGCACTGCTGATTCTTTGCATTGGGGCATCTTGGTGCAAGTGATGATGTGTTTTGCTTCTTTTACAGTAAGAGTAATTAAATTTAATTGGAAACATTTGAATGGGACTTTAAACACTTTCCATAAATTTGTAAATTCTTTTAAAAACTTATTAGGAGATTATGATATATTTGCCGACAGTTTTACGTTTCCCCTATTTGCTACTAGAGCTAGAACGTGCCTGCTGAGGATGAGCCTTTTGTCACGTGCATTGTCATTATCAAGAAATGCTACGTGGCTGATGTTCCTTTTTCATTTTGTGCAGAATTGGTTACCAGATGGCGGATGATAATGAAGAACTGAAAGGATTGGAGTAGCTATTGTGAAGACAAGTTTCCCTACGTGTTCTTTATTGTTTGAAAGAATCTATTTGGACCTGCAAATTAATTGTGCAATACAGTTAAATAAAATGGCAAATTTGTCGACTATGTATGTTATTGATTTTCTAAGATTTTGAACACTATTAAACTGTTTCTCACAGGGATTGAGGAAACTGGTATAGACGATCATTTTGATTTTCATTAAATTATACAATTAATCCCCCAATGAAAAATAAGTGCATATTGAAAGAAAATGAACCATAAACAAGATTCCTTTGAGCTAACATATCGTGACCAATATGAAAACAAATGACAAGAAAAAAAACGATCATTTCGATACATTTAGAGAAAGTAAATAATTTCAAGGGTACAAACGGGCACGGTTGGTGCACCATCGTGAGCACTTTCCTTTTTTTCGTAGCCATCGAAAACGGTCTCTGTGGGATCATAAAACTAATGGAAATGGCATATAAAAATCCAAACCAGAAAAGCCGAGGAAATAATACATCTCTCAAAGCAGTACTTTTACACTCACGTAACATACCTATGAAGAAATATATACTATCTAGAGTGGAATGCTGTATATATACTTTCCAAAAATATCACTTTAACTTATTTCTCAGATGTTTACCCATCACTGACTTTTAATAACACACTAGAAAACTAACGATGATAAATGGAGGATGGATGCACAAGATTACGTTATTTAGGAGACAACATCTAAATTGCCAATCTCCTCTTTTCTTTTGACATTCTTTTCGAAATTTTACATTTTATATCTTTAAATTGACGTTGCATTCAAATTTTTTATATTCAATTTCATTTGCTTTGATTTCTCTTTGAAATCATCGGTGCCCGCCATCATGGTCTGACAGACGTGTTCCCATTTTTGGATGAGCACCTTGAGCAAATAGAAAGCAGCATGAAGGAAGCACATCAACAATAATGTCAGAAACAGGAAGGCTTTCCAATAACTACATCCACATGTCAACGAGGCAGCATAAAAATGAGTCGTGGTTTTTTATCTGATATTTTTTACTTTCCTGCAAATCTAAGCATGCATGTGTGTTTGGAGCTTTATGAACTTTTACATGACGAGTACCATTTTGGAACGACGACGAAGGCGACATGAAGGTTTTAAAAATATTTATTAGTTTTAAGAACAAAGAAACGCTCGCACTTCGTCTTGCGCAATGTTCACATATATACGTAAGTAGCTAAATGCAACATTATATTATATGTATCCATTTATCTATGAAACATTACCTTCTAGATAAGGAGGATGAAGGAAGAAAACTTGCCAAGGTATCACAAGGTGTCCTGTTGAAAATAGGAACTGCATAAAATTTACGTGTTCTTCCTCTCAGCAGGAGTCAAATGTCAAGCACGGAAAGCTATTTTAAGCCATTTAAGAAGTTTGATGTCATAATGTCCTTTAAAGTGAAAGCAAGTATGTTGATGACAAGACCGGCAATCTTTAAGTAGCTCATTATTGCGGGATATGCAATTTGAGAAGTTATTCAAGTCAATACATTCTATAATATCTTTTTTATCTACTCTGTCCATGTGAATAGGAAACTTTTCCTTTGCGAAAATGATTTTCAAAATTAATATCTCCAGTTTCTGCTTTTATGATTTTTTATTTAGGTTTACTTAAACTTGGATATAATGAAAACTGTATTACAAAATTACAACGTGCTTACTTGTTACATAAAATTATACGGTAGTTATTATAAACTACAAAAATTTAGACTCAATTCAAATCTCCAAAAAATGCACCATGATATACCATATGATGCAGATGTTTTATTACTTTCAAAAGGTAAAATTGTACAACAAGCTATAAATAATAATAAATGGAATTCTCCAAAAAGATTTTTTGATTTTAAAGGTTTCAAATCAATATTTTTCATTAATTTAAAATGAAATGAACTTTTGAAATCTGAGTCAATTCCAAGATCTTACAGCTACCAAAGTTTTTTACAAGGCTAAACATTAATTTGCGACTCTCGTAATAAGTCATTGAACTAAAAGCAGAGATATAAGAACTTGTTTCCTGCTTTTACCAGAGAGGGGAATTTTCTTTTGGCAGTATACATCTACAAGTCTTATATTGTGACATGACATGAAATACATTCGTTAAAAATACATTAAGGTGTATTGCATTTCGTCTTTTGGATGGGGTCAGATCACGTTGCAAATAGTATGATCAAAACGGGAACCCAAAACCATCCCCGCACAGATTTCCTTGGAGCGAAATAAAAATCTCTTGTGCCCTGGAAATCCTGCAAATATGATTCTCACAAATACTGTCAACTGTGTTCACACCAACTTTTTTTATTGTGCCAGTAACATAAACCCAAATCCATCAGTCAAATCCAGATTTCCTTTCAAAACGAAAGTGAAAATAAAATTCAGGTGAAAAATGTTCGTGTCACAATCAACATCACATCATTCATGTCACCCCATGATTCTCTCGCTGTGATCACGTCACATCATTCTCCAAAAAGAGTCAACCAGTCGTGTACTCGCTTCGCAAAAGAAAAAGTAGAATAAAATGGACATGGTTTCATTCATGAGAAAATGTTTCATTTCCAGTTGTGAAAATACATGCATAATATATTTTATGAATAGTACACACACACGCCCAACCACTAACCACACCTTTCAACTTGAACTTGTTTCATTTTTTATTTTATTTCCATTTTATAAGCTTTTGTACATTGATAAAGAGTAAAAGAGTGAGAAAACTCAGGCAATAAGTGAAGAAGAAAAAATGTCTAAAGAAAAAGAAGAATAAGTAGGGAAAGTTTGAAGCCAGAAATACTTTTTATTCCTTTTTTGGTAATCCAAACTAAAGAAGAGTGGAAAGACAGGAATAGGGAATCTTCTAAAAAAAGTCAAAGTTAAACCAAGCAAAGGGTCACCTCTTTTTCCTCTGAAAGAACAGGACGATCTTAAGTAAAGTAAGTGAAGTGGAAGAAAGGAAACGAAGGGAAAGAAGAAGATACTTTTATTGAGCGCACGTGTGTGTGTCTGTCTTCTTTTCATGTCTACTTTATCCTTTTTCACTTTCACTCCCGCTCTTGTCCCCTCTCTCGGATCCCTCTCACTGTCTCATATGTGTGTTTGCATACATTATGCAATGTACTGTAATGTAATATAAAATGTAATGTAACACAATTTTGTGGTTTAGTTTGACTTACTTTCTATGTTTGATGGATCAGAGAGAAAAGGAAAGATATGGAGAGATATATATAGCTAAGTATGTACTATGAAAAGCGGAAACGTGCTTCGAGTCATAGCAAAACAGAGATAGAGGAAATAAGAAAAAGATGAATTTCTTTTTTCCATCTTTTTATTCGCCATCACACCATTCCCACTTCGGCATATTGAACGCATTATGAAAGTTTTCTTACCACATCCAATCGCAATTCATGCGACACGTTAGGGGCACAATCAGCATCGACATCTTCATGTCCGCATTTTGCATTTTGGTGACATTAGCATTATTAGTGAGTTGGAGTTAATTTAATTGAAAAGTTATAATTACGTATGTATACCTCAAAGTCCAATGAATGAAATTGCTACTTTCCACAACTTTATTGGATTTCATTCAAATCACAGCTAATTTGAATAAGAATAAACAAAAATACTAGAAAAGTTAAACATATTTGCTAGTTTATTTACTTAATACGGTAAAAAATAGAAGAGGTACCTATATCAATTAAATTAGCCCGAAATAAAAAGTTAGTTAATTTCGCATTTAAAGTATTGTATAAGTATTATTAAAGTATGTCTTATGAGTGGGGTATAAAAATGTAACTGCGTAGGTGGTATCTGCATGTTTATACTATGTCATAATAAATAATAT
>JAQFYG010003297.1:0-12807 GCA_034694325.1 Entomobrya corticalis | reverse complement strand
ATTTCGTTGTTTATAAGTAGAATGATTCATGCTCTATCTACATCAAAAGTTTTTATTGCGATTTATTTGCTTATCCCAGAGATCTATACCAGCAAAAAACTTGCAAAATATATGAAACAGCCTACGTAAAACGATCAAACCTACTTTGCATTATTGCAATAAGTTATGTTACAAACTACTGAAAGAATGGTCACCTCTTTCTGTCTATTATTCTTATAATCACTTGGGCTTTAAGTTTAAGATGAAATTTGGAATGGAGTCTATAATATGTTGTATCTAGAAGTTTCAGTGCTGTTTTTATTCAATTCAGTCAATATTGTTGAAACTGAATGAAATGAAATGAAAACTATAGACCGAATACAGTAGCTTAATTATTTGGTGTGAATTAAATAACATATGGAATATTGAATTGCGACACAAAATCGTCAATTACTGCCGATTATACTTATAAACTCTGAATCTTCGAGGACAGGCTACTGGATATACAGGTGTCTGTAAATTATTAATTAATTAAAACATGCCAGGAATGCTCTGAAAGTCAATAATATATAACTACTTATAATTTGCAATTAGTTTGTTTCAAGAACATGAACAAAAGTTTAAAAATCAATAAAACAAAGATATTAAGGATATTACTTAGTCAAGGCGAAGGATTCAAATTTAAATTATCTTTTCCCCGTCAAATGAAATATAAACAACGATAAACTTATTTTAAAATATTCATTGAAAAAACTTCTAGTGACTAGTGACTCGTTCTCGAACATATGATACGAGACTATTCAAACCACCGACTTGCTAAACTTGCCTTAAATTCAGCCTAATTCTCTTTCAACCTGTATCTCAAATTTAAATTCGAATAATCAATTTGAAAAGAGAGAACCGGTTTCTTTTTGTGTTGAAATATTTATTCAGCATGACTTCTATTACGCGGTTTATTTTTTTATCTGTGCCTTCCATAAAAATGTGCAATTCTAGGTTATACTTGAGCATTATCAGTGCGAATTACTTCCCATAAGTTGGCTGCCTCATCATCATTTTCGCTCTCAATTTTCTAAAATGTTAAGTATTTATGAACGTGTAGGTGGAAGACAAAATCATTCAGATCAATCAAATTTATTATCAGACAGCATTAAGTTCTAAGGGTAGAGTTAACTTAATATATTTCAAGTCTCAATTTTTACTCCAATTCGCAAGTATAATCAGTAAGGTTTCAAGATAAAATAATATTCATATAAAAGATGCAAACTTAAAATATCTAAAAGCAAAATGAAGCATGGTAAATAATTTATGATTTTGGCTACACATTAAAATAAATGTAACCTTAAAACGGAGTTGATAAGAAAAATGATATGGTTACGGTGGTCACCACACAAATTTAACAAATTATTGTTGATAAGATGATATGGAAGCAAAAACAACAATTTTGTGCATTGTAAACAATGCACAAATTCCGGGTAATGAAATTTTTACTATAGATTAATGATTTTATTGAATACTGTAGTAGCTGCTAAATATTGGTTAATTACATTAAATAATGATTTGTAAAACAAAAACGTCGATCAGTACTAAATAGGTCAAAGAACAGTCGCTGTATCGGACGTTGGATGGGTTGACGTTTACATTGTTGATATTAACAATAAGGCAGGCACAACATAGTGTAAATTTGTTGCTGTAAAAAGCGCTATTTTTATTAACGCATAATCGATGTTCCGAAAAATGTTGTTAGTTAACCTTTCGTATCAACAACCTGGGACAACAAATCCAATTTCCAAATAATCAAAAATGCTCAATAGGTATGCTACCGTACTGTGAGAGCCCAATTAAAAGTTCTTTATAAGCACCGGCTCAAGCAAATCTGCAGGATTCCACTAGTGTAAAAATGTTGCTGCTAAAATTATATCTTGATATCCTAACCTGCGATCAAAGTAAGCATCTCAATCAAAAACGCTTGTTATAACTGCACGCAAAATTTGCGCACGCAGTTCCCTTTCCGATATTCCAGCGGTGGCTTGCTGTGGATAAAATTTAGTTTGCGATTATAACAAGCGATTTTGCTTGACGAGCTCATTTTGATCGCTGCTAAGGCCATCAAGATATTATTTTAGCAGTAAAATGTTTACACCAATGGAATCCTGAAGATTTGCATGAGTAAGTGCTTGTACAGAACATTAGAGAAAATAGGTATTCCTCTAAAAACCATTCAACGCTAGGAAATATAAAACTTTTAAACTTTGTAGTTGTAAATTTACTAAAGATAGCCAATTTTGATCCTGTTTGTCGCAAGTTTTGCTGTTATTTTTTGGTACTATTATAGCTATCTCAAATTTAGATACACGCATTATCGCCTTAGGTTTTTAAAACGTTAACTTTTATCAAAAATGGATGAAGCAATATTTTTTCAAAACTTTATATCATCCGCAATAAATTCATTACTTCTTTGTAATCACAAAAATCTCACCAATAGAACATCTTTCGCGCGCATCTTTCGAAATGCAAAAGTGAAAATTTATTATGTATACAAATATGGATGTAACTCATAACCCTCGTATTATTTAACAAATTTATATAATATCTAAGAGGCAATATATCAACATGGGTAACAGTTTTTTATTATTATTTTAATTATTTGTTATTTCACGTAAAAAAAGTAAATATTGGTTTTGATATTTAAGATATTCCCCAGGCTCCAGATATATAATTCAGTGAATCTTTGTAAAAAGCTTTTATGGTTAAGGTAATGTAAAACTTTGACACCAGCTTTCATTATGACATACGAAATGCTGACATGCAATAATATAAATTGCTACTGAGACGCAGATATATTGTTAAATCGACAAATGGAGATACTCACCAAGATTGTCATTTTATACCAATTATATCATAATGCGAAAAATTGTTTACGAACGGGTAAATAGATATTTTTTAACTAAAATTTTATTATTAAATTACCCTTTTTGTTACTCTATCCAGATAAAACTGAGAAGCAACGCAATGTTTTCGTTATGTAGTAATTTATTGCCAGAAGTCTGAAATACTTATGAAATCTCGCGTATTGAGATATTAGATGTGATTTCGTCATTAAGTGTAATGATTAGTGGTTGATGAATATTCAACATTAGGACCTGTTGAAAATATTTTATTCTTGTCCATTTCCAATGACATTGGGAATCATCTGCTAAGTAACTTAATTATGTCAAAGAATGACATCTAATGCAGTTTCAGAAATTCCAAATTATTCCAAATTGTCAGAATGATTATTATTCACTGGATACGAAAAAAAATTGCAGAAAACATTGAATTAAAAATATAACTTATTGTTATTTACTTGGTGTGGGTCCCAAAAAGAGAAACCGTAATAGAGTTTGCTGATTTTTCCAACAAATTATATTAAAACTTAAATTAAAACCGAGCTTGCATAGTGCCTTTACATTCAAAGCCGATGATTTATTTTCTTACCTTTCAAACAAATAAGCCATTATAACCATCTCCTCATGGCAATTTGTTTGGGCTAAAAATCTCCTCGACGAGACAAATGTAAATACATAAAAAAAATTTACGGGTCCACAAGTAATTTAAGTGATTATTATATGTACTTTATAGAAGACTACAGGTGCATTTACAAACAGGAATAAACTTGAATTGTTGAATGGTCTTGATACCAGTTTGTTGCTGGATGCAAAAATATTTTTGGTCGACAATAATTATATTTATTTCCTTTTTGACTAAACTACTCTGTTTTACATACATATTCCTTCCCGTTGACATGCTTCAATTTTTAATCAACGTAAAAATATTAAAACTACAATAGTATTTATAAATCACTTTTGCTTGGTGCTTTGACTTTGACCGCTACATATGACATCAAGATATAATTTGATTAGCAAAATTTTTACACCAATGGATTTCCGAAGATTTGCGTAATCTGATAATACCAAAGAATTCTCAATTGGACAGTCTCAGCTTGGGAGCATACCTGGTAAGTTTAATGAATCCTGCATGGGCTTTAGCTTCTTGTGTGGCCATACAAATGTGACGTGGGAAAATTCAGTGTAACCGAAAAATACTGCATTCCCATTTATTGACCTTTGCTGTTCACTGTTAACATATTTGAACATTTTAATTCTAACTGCATAACATATTTCACTTAGGGTCGTTCCTCATAATAGAATTTATAGGCGATTGGCTTCACCTATAATATAAAGGCCCCAAATATAATTTGTTTTATAAATTTAGGAACAGCTTTCAAATGTCTCTCATCCTGCACTAAGCAAATATGGGAGCCACTGCTTACGATTTGCGAAATACTGGTGACTTAACGTCTTATCACCTGTAACGATTCTACCCAGAAAAAAATTTCGGTAGAAGATACGGAAATGTATGTTCACGCTACTCCAGTTTACGTCATTTTTTACATTAAATACGACATCATAGATAAACACGTATATGCATGTAGCTCCAAGTCAACGTGACATTTGGGTTCAATATTTTTTCTATATGTGGGGACATCTGCCCACCATCTTTTTTAAAAAATTCGGATACCGCCATATGCGTGCTAAGATAGATAGAAATTAGTATTGTATTGCCGAAACTTGTAATCACCCTAAGTATGCAACAACTTAATTGATTCATGCTTTGTTTTTCTGGGGAAAGGGTTAAACACTTGAAAAAGCATTTTATAAAAAATAATAACATGGTTATTTTTATAAAAAGGAAATAAGATTTTTACTTTTAGTTCCGTACTTTATTAAATTAAACTTTCTTAAAAATATATGCAGGTAATATCGTTTTCAAATTATTCTATTTGACTCCTATTTTTTTTATTCAGAAAAATGTGTTACATCATGTATCACTTCTTCTATTTAATTATTTTTTGTCATACCGGCCGCGGCATTGCCAATCTGTTATTCACTATACATTGAATTAATTGTACTTTTAGATTAGTAGCGACGTAAACTTACAAACAAAATAAAGTGTTGTTAACATTTCATGTCACAGCTTCTTGAAACATGAAAGTTGATAATTACCATATATTGTATCGTCATATCCGCATCGAATAATTTTGTATTATTTATTAATTTTGCATATTTAAAAAGCAAAATGTGTAATGTTTTTGGTGTTCTCGACTTTACAATGTTTTTATTATAAAGCGTAAATAAACATGTTTTTCTTTAAATGATATCCAGTGTACTTTTAAGAAAGTGTATGGTATTAGTTCTAATTCAGGCAATTTGATAGAAAATGAATGCATGTTTCAAATAATATAACTCCAATACGTTGATATTTTTTAAATCGATACAAATAGCTATAATATCTACAATAATTATTATACTTGATCATCAACAATAATAAAAAGGATCAATATAATCATCAAATGGTCATAAAATTTCAGAAAACTGTCAATATTATGCCATTTTATAAAAATATATTAAGCTATTCGGAATTATATTTATTTAGCTGAAAGACTGTCAAACCATATTATGTATAAATTTTAATTCAAAATTACCTGGTGACTCGTACTTAAGTTTCACATAAACTTCTATTAACTCCAATTAAATATATGCCCGATACACAGGAAACAATAAATTTGATTAGCATTACTGATGAAGAATGAGTACAATACGAATGCATTAGCATACAATAAGTTTCAATCAGCTTAAGTGTTAAGATTATATAATTGTAAGACAAAAACGCGGTTGATACTTATTATGGTTTTAATCTGCCTTCATCAACTCATAGATGAGGAAAGAAGTTAGACATGATGAGATAAATGCTATCAAGAAATGAACTTAATAAGCCAGGAATTTGTTGCAATGGAAAATATTTTTTTACTAAAGTAATAATCGCATTCCTCAAAAGGTTACTTACTGTTGAATTGTAGTTAAAACATTTTTAAATTTTTACATAATATTGGGACATTATTAGACATGTATTAGTTCCGTTTTTTATATTTTTTTAATAATTATTACTCGTAGAACGTTAAAGGCGATTATACAAACTAGGAATTTTCCAATAATATGTCGGTGAATTAAGCATTTGTTACTCAATTTTGTGTTCACCAGTGCATTTGTGCTTTACGTTTTTAATGATCTTCAACAGAAAAGAAACGTTTTCAGTACCGTAAAGAGCCCGGGATAAAAGTTGCATTTCGTTGTGACAATGAATTACGATATCAATAGTTTTACTGCATCTCTTTCTCATTTTTTGACAATTCCATTATGGGAAAGGGGATATCATTTTATCTGTAGCGGCGAGTAACTACGTAATTTTTGTTGATTGTGATCTTAGTTATTATTATGATTGCTGAGAATAAACATAATAACAAATAACCTCACCTAATTCTATCAATATAAATCGCAATGACGTATTTGATTTATATAAAATAAAATATTCAATGAATTAACAAAAAAAACTGAAAAAAGTATTCTATGCCAAGCACTCCTCTTTAGGTATTGCATAGTCAGCCATAAATAAGTAATTCTTCAACAGTAAGAAGATATTATGAGCTTCTTTGTGTTTCTAAGTGGACCTCCAGGAACCGTTTCTAATTACTACTTATGCTCTGCATGTATCCACGTGTAGTTTGCAATGGAAGCTGTTCCTGTAATTGCAATTGATGCTTGTCGTGCATTGAAACTTTAACGCTCAAATATTTTTGTTGAGATGGTATTATAAAAACGGTGTGGTGGTAGAAGCTTCATTTTTGCTCACTTTTCATAAGTAACAATGTTGTTAAATTTAAGAAATATGCAACTCCATCAGTAGAAAAGAAACCAATTTTGTTTCGGGAAATGGATTACTAATAAATCAATCATGTTTGCTGGCATGTTTTAATTTTTTATGGTCCACCCAATGATTTGCCAAATAGATCATCCAGTTGTAAAGAATCATCCTTCCACTTAATTATTATCAACCGGCGTGTTTGTCTTGCAATTCAATATCCTCATAGTTTGAGCTAATTGACATGTACTTTAGGCCTTTGCTACTGTGCTGTGCTTATTTATTATCAGCAGTGCTAATTTGAATTCATTGTTTTCTGTTTTTTCGTATATTTAATTGATGCTAATAATACAAGTTGGAAGGGAACCTTACGACCGAGTTGCTTGATAGTGTTCTTTAAGAAGAATGCATTTATTTTCCTGTCACTTCCGTTGCAATCCAGATGATTTGAAAAATGGAAATGTTGATAGTTTTGTAATGTATTGACACCAGTAATCTTAAATCTATTACAAATCGGCCCATGTTGCTTAACAGATTAAATCATGGGATTTTACTAGATCATCTAGCAAGTGACATTGGAAAAGGGAGAAACTGGAGAAAATTCCAAAATGTATCATTCAGTATGTACATATGATTTTAATACGCAGTTAATGATGATGCTTACGTAATATGATAATTACCTTTGAAGTTAATTTGTTCTAATCTGCTGGGCTGTAATTTTTCCCTTGATTGGTAGCAACGATGGCTAATGTAACGGAAGCAATATAACATTCTAAACTAAAATGCAATATACCATCACATGTTACTACATTTAGTTGTTACCATCTAAAAGTGAAAATCAAAAAACTGACATAATGTCTGCTAAGACATTTGGTTTGTTAGATTTATTGCTAAATTTTTGAATATTATGTATGAAATTGTTCAAATACAAAGTGTCCCCTAATAAAGTAAGTATTAACTGCAATTGCCGTTACTATGAAAAGTGGCAAACATTTTGAAGTTTTGATTTGAAAACCTCCATTTCATTTTGAATTAGGAATATGATGGTCAGATAATGCCACAGAAACATCGTAAAAATTTGCATTTTATAAATAAATGCTACATTATGTACTATATGTGGGCAAAGGCCAGTTAAAACTTTAGTATATTTATTGCATCAGGAAATAACTAATCGATCAGGTCTTTCTGATTCTGAACAGTTTAGTGCTGTGGTAAATTAATGATTTTGTCTGTACTCTACAAATAACTGAGTCACATTTTTTGGGAATAATTTCATAGAATTGATTTTTATATATTTTATATAAAAACCTCTCATTCTTTAAAAAATTGTCTCTTTAATTTTAACTTTCTTTCTTTCTTCATTTCTCATCACTTTCTCCGTGCAGTATGTACCATCTATGATTACTGCATTTGCAAATTCATATGGAATTTAGATAAGTGGCGCCATAATACTACATATGTAGCTATAAGCATTACAATTTCTTAGCAACTTCATTGCAAGCCGGTACTTTAACTGAAATTAAGCGTTTGAAATTTTAATTATGCCTACCACATACCGTCTCATCTGAATCAAACTATCTTCTAAAATGGATCACACGATAAACTGTGGTTCTCCACAAAATTGTTGTATGATTTGAATAAAAATTATTATTTGGATAGATACCACCTGAATGGCTACAAAATACCTTGGATGCATAAAATCAATGCAATTAAAATTATAAGTACCGAAATTGAATCGAATGGTTTTTTTTGCGTTGCTATGATTACTGATGAATCGTATAAAACGAAAAATGGAGGAACAACCGAAAAAACGTTTATAAGAGCGATTCAGTTACCTAGATCAAAAAATGGAGTAGCTTCAAAATGAAGTCAAATAGTAAAGATGTGAAACGTTAATGCCTCAGAACTTTGACATTCGTGTACCGTTGAAAGGGAATTGCTAACGAATAAACACAAGTTTCAAAAACGATAAATCTGATCTTGAACCTATTATTCAAGTAAATAATAACTGACTAACTATAAAAGGCACGGTAAATTATGTTTGACGCCAATAATGCATTTATACGGTTTTTCTTGAGTAATGCTATAACAGATAGTCTCAGTTGGCGTCTTTACATACATATAAATATAAACAGTTAAACAAAGCTGAAAATGGCTCTAGGAATGTGGTCCTAAGTATTCAATGCAAGTTTCTAAGTTTCTTTGTCATCTTCGTTAGAATGACAGTTCAGTAACAAGCATATATCACACAAAATTATTTATTGTTTTGGTAAAATTGTGAGCCATAAGTGCACACGAAAAATTTTGTGGCTCCAATATGTCACCTACTTATTTCAGCTGTAGTTAACTTGTGGGGTTCAGGATTTTAGAAACAGACAATAAAGACAACATAAACAATATTATTAAGAAATTTTAATTTTTCAGAGTTTTTAAAGTAAAAATGTAACGCTTGATTTTGAAATATGATGAAAGTTATACTTCAAAGAGAAAATAAAATAGTGATACAGTTTTTTTCAAATTATTTAAAAATATTATTGTTTAATGTATTGTTTTGCTAAATTATTAATAGAAAAGGTGTTATATCAAAACAAAGAAATTAAAACGAGAAAAGTTCAGAACGAAAAAAATTAATCTGTTATTACAGAGTAAGAAGAATTGGTTGCTTTTCTTGCGCAAAAGGGTGAAAAAACAGATATATGTACCCATATTTTGTTAATAAACCACATTGACTAGCAGAGAAAAAAAGTCAAGGCACCTATTTTCATACACATCACAAATGCCTAGTTGATTTTGATTACAGGCGTTAAAATACTGCATAACTGTCAACATTGAATTTTTTGTAATTTCATCTTGACTGCATAACAGATTTCCATGTTGCGTTCATTATATTTGGTGCTCGTTTTCTGGTAATTATTTCCAATTAAAATTTATGATAATATGTGTAAAGGGAATCTAGTTTTCACATTTAATAGAAGCTATTTTTAAATTATAAGTGTGTTTTGGAATATTTAAGACGTTGTTTAATAATTTGCGGGGCAATTCAAATAATAATTTGATTCAGAAAATGCTAATCTTCTATGCAGTACTCCGTTTGCGAATATTAATAATTGACAATGTTTAAAATTATGTAATTACTGAACGCCAATAACATAAAACGCACCAAGAATTTATATCCACTCATCACAAAGCTGTGTGACATCTGACGGCGATAGATAGCATAATACAAAAAAGCTAAATATAAGCGATTATGGTATTTTCCAAAATTCCAACAATCGACGAAGTATTTAGGTAAAATGAAAAACTTGAATGGGAAAAATGAAATTAGGTATAATTCTTTCAGTTAAGTATAAAGTGCTGAAGGAAGAAATTGTATCAGTTTCTGATCTATTAGACCTTTCATCAGGGAAGAAATGGTGTTGAGAAGAATGCAGTTTGTAAGTTTTCTGTGGTTTTATAAAACCTTAATAGTCTTTTCTCTTTTGTAATGTTTGATAATGGTCAAGTGTTGCGGTAAATGCTGTTAAAAATAATTGAATGCTTGTCAATTAGACATGAAGGGAAGTACAAAATATTTGGCTATACTTTTTCAACTCTTTTGAATTCCACATTGCGGCGCCAAATGTTAACAAATCTATCGGACTCCAAGTCGGTTTTCTTGCTAAACTTTCTTGCTAAAAATTACTAAACCGTGTTTAAATGGCAAAAATAAAATTTGATCATCCTGAATTTATCCCCAGCGTCTCTTTCACCTTAAAAACCAATAAACAACAAGATCACAGCAAGCGCTGATTGTGCTTTTAGCTGTGAACTGAATAATAACAAAAAATTGGGTATCTCGTATTAATGACAAATGAGTATTGTTTAGTTTTATTTGTGCTGGTTTTGGATCATATGTTTTTACAGAAAACAATAGAAAACACTGCTTTGCTGATATCCGGGCTTCTCATTGACACGTGAACTTGCTTTAGTGGCTCAAGAATAATATTGGTATTTTATCTTAAATACATCTGCACATTTATGTTATGCATTAAAATGTATAAATAATCTGTGAATTTCTAACACCCTGGGTCACATAAAGTTGGCAAATGTATCATTCATCATATTATTATCATTATTGGTATATAATATAACAATCAACTATGAGGGCAACCATGAGAACAAAAACATTTTTATAAGCAATTATTCTATATTACACTTACAGCACCATTAGAAGTACTGACTTCTTTGCCAACACCAATATCATCGGTTCCGATAATTGTTCGATTAAACTTTTGTAGGGACCTGTTACTAGCAATTTCTCAATAAATGATACAGTAGTTTTTAGAAAAATCATTAATATATCAGCCATAGCGTTACTTTTTAAACTGCGTAAGATTCACTTTTTCTACAAATTTTGCCCTCTTCTTTATCATCAGCCTTTTTAAATGCTAGTCTATGCTAGGCATCGAAAATGCTTATCTTTTTCAAATGTCCGTAAAAATAAGCGAGAAAATATGCTTTGACAATTTCATGGGATATTTTCTGCAAAAGAGTTGAGTGTATCTTATACTACTTTTTAATTGAAGTCCCAGCTCAAATTTTCAAACATTCAAATTCGAAAATTAATCACAAGATATTTAAAAGTAAATTAAAATGTTGGGATTGTATTACTAATAGAACGAGAAGGGTGTAACCCATTACAGCGAATATCGGATACGTAGTGACTCATATAATAACGCGACACAAACTTTCCTTAATTATCGGCTGTGGATGTGATCTTTTGTGACCTTCAGCGCCCCAAGGGTTATAAATTGACCCATGGTGTCCTCATAAAAGATGTTTAGTTTTGTTTCCTCTATTGAGTTATGCAATAAAAAAGTGGTGCTACATAAACCGCCGTGTGACCTTTGACCCACTGACCCCAAAGGGATTGACCCAAGGAGCTGAAATTTAAAACTTGACCAAAATATTGCCCAGAAGTACCTGTGCAGCAAATTTCGTGTCAATCGGTCAAGTATTTTTTGTGTTATCGTGTCCACGCCCAGACACATACATAAACAGACTGGATCGTCATCGCATTGAATATCTAACATACGTGTTTTACGTAACCGATATTCAATAAATGAGCGCAGTAGGGATGTAGGATCAGAGACAATGACAAAGTAAGGTGATAAAATTATGCCGTTAAAATTAGCCGCATTGCTTAAACAGCTGCATTATTTCTAAATATATTTTGCAAGTGTTCAATATTTTGGATTTTTAAAGTCTTTCAATTATCAATGCAATTATTATTAATACTGTAAAATTAAAATAATTTTGTAACAATTTTGGTGTCTGCTGACAGTCAACATGATGCATGATACTGCTGTAATTATCGTTATTTAATGACATGTAATAAATGTTATTATTCTGATAATCTTTTTAAATGTTGAATTTTTAAAGAAATATAAGCAAATTCAAGATAAATCTTCCGTTTTGTCCGCCAACATTTTAAACACTTATGTCGACAACAAAGTTTTCATTTTTTGTTAATAATATATAATTAAATAAAAGTGTTTAAAAATGCACTTCGAATGAAAATGTTTGAATCACTGATATAACTTTCCATAACTTTAAAAATATAACCAATTTGACAAGCAAATAAAACTGGTCAAGATGATGCAAAAATGAATATAAAAAAATTACTAATTATAATTAAACTAAAGTACGAACAAAAAAATTATATCAGAGCTCCAAAAATGTGTGTGTGTGTCTCTCTCTCAATTGTTTTATATTTTAATTTTGAACTGATCGGGAGCAATGTTTTGGTTTTTGACAAATCCAATATTATATCTTTTTATTATTTATTAAAAGTTTAAAATTATGAATAATGAATTATGAAGTAAAATTTTATGTATTGAAATTGAATGTTAATCATATGACTTTAGGACGTATTGCTTGGCTTGGATTAGGAATTTCAGATACCAAATTTGTAAAATTACCTACAAAGATTTTAAATGAAAAATTTATTTATTTTAGTATTATTACTTTCATTTTAACGGGGTTTCGCTTGGACCTTGGTGACCAGTTTAAAATTTTGGTTTCTACAAAGGGATAACCCTACCTTTGCCA
>JAQFYG010003296.1:0-12811 GCA_034694325.1 Entomobrya corticalis | reverse complement strand
AATATTCTGTAATTAGCTATGCTGCGATTCTTGTAGTAGTATGAAGTGATGTAAACTATTTTTGAAATGAATTCGAAAAATGAAAATAAATAAAAAATACGTATTATTAATATTTGATGATTTCTCTCTGGAATAAATCTTTTGGCCTTTTGGCGTGCATACTTTTACATTTCTTTCAAAAATACGTTGTTGGCAATTTTGGTTCTTACCCTTACAGATACAAGAAGCCTTTTTCGTTCATGGACCATATTTACCTGTTTCAAACTAAGTCATCTCGATGATAAAATATAGATTTCTACACCTTATGATATGATCGGCTGGAGTATGAAGATGGGGCATTATGAGAAATAATTTATTCAGATGACATCCGCAAATTCGGGAACTGTTTTCAATATGGCAAAGGGATGGAAGTAAACTGACGATATTAATGAGGAATTTATTTATTTGACTGAAGTAAAAATACTTCAACAATATATACTGCTGTTAGAATATGTGACAAGAGAAGGATAATTGCAATTGTTTTCAACAACCCTCTGAATATTAAAAAGGAAACAGTGACATGTTTCTAACGCTTTTTCAGTCAGACTCGACGTTTTATCAATAATAAAGCAGTAAAACAAACGGCACATCAGCTAGTTACGATTCATTGAAATATTTGCTTTGTACTGCATATTATTATTTTTAATTTTTACTTTCTCCATTGTCAATAGCAAATTTGCAAAATGTATTCAAGCTGAAATAAGTTACGAAAGTACACGCTACCAGTATTCTTATGTACAAAAGGACTAATAGAATGTGGATTGGCAATACATAATTTAACTATCTCAACCTAAAATCCTTGGGATGTCAGCCATTGCTTTATGTCATCTACGTGTTCTCCTTTGATTACCACATGGCGGCTTACTTCATTTGTCCGAGAAATAATAGGTTTTCTCGGTTTCAGTGCTTGAAGATGTTTTCCAATGTCCTTCTCTAATTGCTGATAATGAGAAAAGGAAATATTAATTAGTATGAATGTTAATAATTACCCATTGAACAGGATAAAATGCCATAATAACAAATAACATTTACCCAAATGTTCCCTTCCACTTTGCTAATATAAGTGTTTCGCTTTTGACCCCTGTCCTCAATCTTTAAATAAACCGGCATTAAATGATTTTTAGTTCTTCGAACATAATAAGTGCAATCCGGTGAAGGGTTCGGAGGTCGCCAACCAGAAGGTAAGTCGACGTTTGCATCTAACGGTGGGGCTGGAACGTGTGTTGGTGGTATCAACTTCTCCACAAATTTCCATTCTTTGAAAGATTTTTCAAATTTTGTGTATTTATCAGGACTCTCCTCCGTTTTAGATTTGTAATAGGAATACTTTCTGTTTGGCAACAAGGAATCCTGCAAGTGAAAAATTTGATTGATTTTAGTAAACTGAATAATTTGATAAACACTCGCTGCGCCATTTTCATGAACTACTGAGAACAACGATAAGTATTACTTAATATTTTGGTAAAAAACTCACCACGACACAATTGTGACAAACAGGAAGCACCCCAGAAAATGATTTTATACTCCGCAAGTTGTTAAACTGACGAATAGAAAAACTTGTACCTATTTTGGTAATCATTGTAGTGTTTATGAAACTACTGAATCTGTTTAAACTATTATTTTCAAATCAAATTATTTAAATTCAATTCTTGTTTGCTTCACTGTCTGCTCTCAGACTCCGTTGTTGACATGAACAGCTGCAACACAAAAGTGTTTAGGATCAGCCTGGTCTCGTGGCCGCTGCGTTATTGGGAAACATGAGAACTTCAGGATGGGTTTTAATGTGTAGGGCGAGTCAGTAGTGCTAAACTATGCAGTAAAGTAGTAGACATATGAAGTCCAAACAAAGTGATGGGAAAACGGCGTTGTTGCTCCATGAAGCCAACGGCAAATGGAAATAATTTATGAGATTATTTGAATGAGTATTATTTTTCAGCCACTACTCATCGTTTTAGTTTTATGAATTGAAATTATTCGGTATTTTTTTGAGTCAATAAACGAAAATTTATTAGTGTTTTGTTCATAACATTTTAATGTGTTTGTCTTGATAGCGTAGTTCAATTTCCTTGTTAATTATATCAAACAAAAGAGTCTGAACATGACGAACCCTGCAATTGCTCAATTTTATAATAGAACTATCTATATATTTCGAAATGATATTTCCAGAACCGCCATAAATTTCCATACCCAGAGTTGCCATTGTTGGATTTCCAAATATCCTGCTGATAATACTATCTAAATCGAATTCATTTATATTTTGTTTGGAGCAGCCTTCATTGATTCGAGTTTGTTCAAACATTGGATGAGCTGTTGCATCATCACTGTTTAAAAATTCTTTATCAAGAGCCTTCATAACTGCCTTTTGCAGATTGTCGGATAAATGATCAATGAAACTAATGGTCTCGATGGAGTAAGGCATTTTTCCAATTTTTTCAAAGCCGCTTGTTCCGAACAAGGAGAATAAAATGGGCATTGTATTTGGCCAGTAATGCAATGGCGGAATTTCATGTCTGCATAAAAATCCTTCAGCGAAATATGTTCCTGATGGACTATCTACTTGTATAAAATAGATGGGCATTTCTACAGGATATACATTTTCATCTTTGAAAATAGTCACGTCCTTTTCAACTGGTTTAGCGTTAATTTCCTTATCATAATACAAAATGTTTGCATTTTCTCCGGAAGTGTTTCTGAACTGTTTCACATTCAAGTACTGTATCAAAGGATTTTGTTGAAATAAATGCACCGTTGAAGTGGTATAAAATTGCAGACTATCGTCGCCACCATCATCTCCGGGGCCTGCAAATAAGTGCGTATCCGTAAAGAAAAATGTTTTGTTGTCAAAGCCGTAAAACTGTTGGGATAATAAAAACTCAAAAGAAATTCCGAGGACATGAGTCGGCTTGAGATCCTTATCCAGTAAAGCATCTCCAATTTTCAGCAATTCCACTGGCTTTTCAGTGAAATCAGCCAACATAATTTTGGTTCCTTTCTTTAGGCAACTGGAACGTCGCCGTCGCTCTTCTTCCTCCCATTGACGTTCTCGCTCTCTTTGTAACCATCTTAAATATTCCTGTCGCTGTCTATTTTCTTCCTCCAATTGGCGCATGTACTGTCGATGCTTATATTCGGCTATTAAACGTTCTTGTAAGCGTCTAGCTGCATCCGCTGCTTCTTGCGCCTTTCGCTGTAACTCTTCTTGTATTCGTCTTTGAGCGGCTGCCTCTGCTTCTTTACGTAATCGTTCGTTTCTTTCAAATTCTTCCTGTTCTCGTCGTCGCTTCGCTTCAATCTCAGCCAGTCTAAGTTTTTCAGCCTCTTCCGCTTTTTTCTTTTGCTCCAACTCCAATTGTTTCAACCGCTCTTCATTTTCCTTTCTTTTCCGCTCCAATTCTTCAAGAATTTTGGGATCTGGAGTGGGCTCGACATACTTTAAAGTGGAAGTGAGCAGCCGACTAAATGCTGTTTCAATTTTTTCTCTTACATCTGCTTGTTGTGAAACTGGAAAATAACTTTCCACGACTTGGCCAATTGGCAATATTTCATGGGGAAACACTACAGGATTAAATTTTAAAGAGCTTTTCCAGTGTTTTATGATTTTGGTAGCGTCTTCAAGACTCAATTTTGAAATATCTGATACGTGATATTCTTGATTTCCGCCACGGAATGTTAATGTATGACTGATGCTTTCACTTTGGGCAAACACCGCTTTGGAATTTTCCTTGTAAGTGGATACGGATCCAAGCGGGTCCTCTGCGAAATCTAGGGATTTGAGAACTTTCTTAACAGCACTTTCAATAGGAATATCGTTTGACAATTTGAAGTTTAAGTCAATTCGCCCCCCTCCATTAGCTGATTTGACCACATGCGTTCCGAAATCTTTAAAGAAGGTCGCCCATTGCTCAACACTGTCATGACTAGATTCATTGAAAGCTGTGAGAGTTTGTACTCGGCCTACAAAGTCAGACTGAAGTTGAGTTGATGATGAAATTGGAGCTTCAAGGTCGAATTCAAAAGTTTTATAGAATCTGGTTACTGTAAAGCAATTCATGTTGCTCGCGTCTGAACACGGTGTATCTTTGGCAAAATAGCCATCTGTTAATTTATTTGTGAGAGATGAAAATATTTCTGTACTGTTTGCCACTGATGCTAAATCATTGCCAAGAAGCGATTTGCTGATGTAGTCAAAGTACTTTTGCTTGGAGTCAAATACCATAAAAGTGTCCAGCGGTTTTTGAACGACAGCGTCACTCTTTTTACAGCGTATAATATTGGGTAACATATACCCAATAACTGATGGACGTCGACTTTCCAGTTTGAATGGTGACACGGAAAGATGTGAGTTCTTCCGAATGTCATAACTGTATCCTGCCATGATATTGGTTGCAAACACTGGAGCCTTCATATTGAGCCCAGTTTCCAGCAAAAATATATCAGCCTCGCTTTGTTCAATTCCGAATAGTAACTCCAATATGGACTTTGAGGTTTGTGGCACATCTGTTTTGGATTTGATATCCTTCAGATTCAAATATCTTTGTAAATTTTCCAAAGATTGGGGAAATTTGGTTTTTATTGAAGGGTCCATACTGTTGTAAGCCTCTGCAAGCAAATTGGAAACCTCCGAGTTATTCACGTTGTAAGCAGCGGAACTAAGAATGTTAAGGTATTTAGAAACCTTGTTGTGATTGGAATTAACCAATGGATAAATGGTTGCAGTAGCGTCAAAATCCACTTTGATGCTCTGATTTCTAATGACATTTGTATTAATAACTGCATTTCCCATTTTGTCTCCTCCTCTCAGAGTAATAGTATCAAATTTATCCAATAAGTTTTGCGGGTAGAGCTCTTTATTTGGGAGTTCAAAGTTGCCATTCTTCATAAAAAGCTCATTTTCCATTCCTTTGTTCTCAACAACTGCGGTCAAAATGGGTTTGGGAAAGAAACTATACAGCTCCACAACCTCTTTGAACATCATCAACCTTGGAATTGGATTCTGCTGTTGATGTTTATTTACAGAACATAGATGTGAAAATACAAATAGGACGTTTGAATAGTTTTCGTCTGTAATTCGAGGACGAATGCTATCTAGTCCGCGAATCATACGAACAAATTTTGCTCCTTCCCCATGAAATCGATTGTCATCCAAGGTATGAAATATTAAAACCAAGTTTGGAATTTTTGTTTTGAGCTCCTCGTGATTGCTGAGATAATCGTCGAGTGTGGCTAGAAACAATGCATCATTTTGAAGTCCCCTGGTATCACCAAGTCCAGGTGTATCAATTATACGCAACTCGGCATTGGCGATATCAAGCTCAGGAACTGGGACAGGGATTTTGAACTCTATTATTTCAGAAGTTGTTGAAATGTGATCCCCAGCCATAGTCATGTTTGGTTTACCAAGTAGAATGTTTATCTATGGAAAGAAATGTAATGTAGAAGCATTCGGCATTTCAATTTATATTTTGAATAAGATTTGATAAAAAATTACCGTACTGCTTTTTCCAGCACCAGAGCTGCCAATTAGCAACATATAAACATTTTTTGAACTTCGCCCATGCGTCAAAGATGAAAGTGCAGCTAGCAAACCAAGATGATTGAAATTATTTTCAGATAGCTTTGTGATAACATCGTCCAAGGTGTTTGGAATGTCCACTTTTGGTGATGATGAAGGCGCTTTTATTAAGGTTGTTGTTAAACCAAATTAGTTTTATTGATATAGCATGCCTTACTCCTATATACACGAAACCATTAAAAACGTACGTGCTTGTGAAGTAAGTGCAGTTGGAGGATAATTTGCGTCATTGCATTCGCATTCATATGAGCCGACTTCGCGATTCCAATTCTACAATTTGAAATACACATATAATCTGCCATTTTATGTTGAAAAATATTTTATGAATAAAAAAATTAGCCTCTTTTGTATTTGTATAATACACTTAAAAATGGACCAGAAAAATTTTCAGAATCGCCTTCATGGTCCTCTTCTTCATAAATGGAAAGGTTACACCCAGTTCTTACAACCAAGTTGGAAACTTTGTCCTTCCACACATCTGGAAATGCAACCACCGACACCGGATCCAATTCCGTATATGACGCGTCACAACTATTACAGCTTCCAGGGTTCAAGTATGCTCGTGCACATGCCGATCGTTTAATGAAATCAGAGGGGCAAGAACACTCCTGAAATATAAATTTTTTATTACCTCCTGGCAATCAATTTTACTTGAGTATTTACCTTACTTAAATATAATTCGGGTAAAATAATTATTGCTACCGTATTGCATCTACACTGCGCAGATAGCCAAATGCTAGAAGATGAAGTAGCTCCATCGGAGAAAGTTACACAATTTCCGCTCAAGTACACATCACTACATGACGTCAACTCACAAGAAGGGCTTACTGTCCAAGTTGCGGTAACATTCCAACTATTGTCTTTTGATAAAAATTCTTCTGCTGTATTTCCAAGCACGGAACCATCTTTCAGATCAAGTGCCGCATTTTCAAACGGACTGGTTTTTGAACGGAGAGTTGCACAAGTTTGTAAATTTGCGGTTGTACTCGATAATGCGTTTATAAACATAAAAATTATGAGTCTAGTTTTCAAAATTAAGCTTTGATTGGTACCAATCATTTTGAAATGTTTGTTTTTAATTTTTAAATGGTGGCATTGACTTAGCTAATTTATACAAAAGACAACAGAAAAATTAGACATATAAATAAATGTCAGGAGTCAGAGGTAATGCTGCCAAAGTTCTTACATGAAACTTCAAGAGGATAAATATATAAATACTTTACCTTGCTGTTGAAATAAACTAGTGCACGTATAAATGCGACTAAATAGTTTAATAGCACATCAAATCGTATCTTGGTCCAATGCTATATGAAAAGAGTATTTGATTTACTTCATTTAGTAATCAGTATTTAACATCCATTCAGCAAATACATATATGTGAAGCGTATAAATTAATGTCTTGTTCAATTATTTGTATTCATTAAAATAAATCTTCAAACTAATCTTGATTTATGCTCAACTCAACGGGAAGCAAACGTAAAAATGCTTATAATTTTTTTTTAGCAGAAATTTGCGTTTCTAATATGTGTTATATGATATGATAAACTAGTTATAAATAAGAGCCAATAATTTTCCATGAAATTCATAAATTTTTTATATATCAATCAAGAAAAAAAAGCTTATCGAGAGAGAAAAACGTTTTTATTTCCAGAGTAAACCCAAATCTATTATATACATGAGGCACGCGGATACGTGAGAATAAATGTATATGTAATACTTTAACCTTTTCTTTCTACACCAGAAAAACATCACAATAATCTCAAAATAAGATTATAGAGTATATATTTTTGATTTCTGCATTATAAATTTAAAAACATCAACAATGATTTTTATCAGAAGAATGAGCCATTTAAATCCTTAATAACCATAACCGTACCCTCTATGACCACCAGCTACCCCACCATAACCCCCACCTCCATGTCCGTAGCCGCCTCCATGTTGCAAGCCGCCACTATGCCCATGATATAAGCCTCCGCCTCCGCCCCCTCCACCTCCACCTCCATGACCATGGTAGAGACCACCACCATGATGACCACCATGATGCTTTCCATGTCCATGATTGGAGTGATGGTTTTGACCCCCGTAATTTCCATAATGTTGATTATGTCCATGATGGCCATGATTTCCATATTTGCCCTGATGACCTTTGTGAGCATCATCATAATGGCCATTCAAATGATGACCTTGATTTCCGTGATGATTTTGGTGATAATGCTGGTCATGATGACCACCATAGTACTTCTTTCCACCGTGTTGATCGTGGTGATGACCATGCTCTCCATGTTTTTGATGATGGCCACCTGTGTGATAATCATCGTAGAAATGATGCTGCTTACTATACTCATCCTGTTTGTAAGTAGCACAAGAAATTTTATGTCATTTAATTGCAATGTAATTGCTGTCTTAGAACTTGGTTAAATGGATAATATCAAACATCGAATTATACATTATACCTTGTGGTATGTATTATGAAATCCTTTAGTTGAGTGGCCCTTCTTTTGATGACCGTTGTGGCCGTATTTAGCATGTTTTGCACCTTTTGAGCCTATTAATCATAAATAATATGTTTAACCACCTCTTCTCTGGCGTTTTATCTAAACCTATGGCTTTGGCCATGTCATTAAACAGATACGGATTTCCATAATATAATATAAGTATAAGTATGCATATTTTTATAAATCCAAACATGATGACATGTCTGTTTTATAAAGGAATGATATAAACTTACCATGATGATTTCCCCCGTAATGCTGTCCTCCGTGTCTATGGCCTTTCGAAGCACCACCAGCACTTTTGTAGTGCCCCTTCTTATGAGCTCGATTATGGTGCCCCTTGTTTCCTTTATGGTAGCCACTCTGAGAATGATGGCCCTGTTGACCCTTGTGCCCTTTTTGTCCATGATGACCATTGTGATGTGAATGGCCACCTCCGTAGCCTTTCCCATGATGATCAGCTTCACCACCTCCGTAGCTAAAAATGAAGAATTCAAATACAATAAATAGATACCTGAGTGCTGGAAATCACGCATATTTTATTTTCTATAAACTGCTTTTCACATACTGGCCGCCACCGCCGCCATGTTCGTGTCCATAGCCTCCCTCGTCACCTCCATAACCAGTGGCAGCTGTTTTAAGATCTTTTGGTTTCGCAACCACTACAGAATTTTTAGATTCCTGGCCGTCATCATGTATCACATTACCTAATTGTGTGGCATTTACTTTAAGTTCGCTAAGTGGGTTTTCATCTTCTTCTATGGAAGGTTCGTCCCCTGTCTCACCTTCCCCACTTTCACTATCCTCTTCGCCGGAGTAATCACTTTCTTCTAATGAGCCTTCCTCTGAGCCGGGAACGCTCCCAAAATTTTCTTCCTGAGCTCCATTGGTCCTTCTCGGTGTAGACTCTGAAGACGTTGGATATCCTTGCTGCGTGGGTATCAAGAAACCCCCATGCACTCCTCCTGAAATCAGATTTGGCCTAGGTATGATTTGTCCATTTGCTCCAATTGCTATTCTTTCTGCATCCGGTTCGAGCCCCTTCGACGGAGGAAAAATCACGGCAATGGCGCATGCAGCAAGTAGTAGGGGTCGGATTGGAGTTTTTGGAACCCTCATTTCCGTTACACTATTTGCTAATTTATTCGCTGACTACATTCAGATAAACTCCGAATTTCAACTTGACACACATAAACTTAACTCGTCACGTCACTGCTGAATGGCTTTGAACAATATAAACGAAACCAGCCTCCCAGATATTATGCAAGTGTAAAAACTACACGATTCCTAGGATCGAACCAAAAAACAAAGCATGTGTACTTATTCTAGAGCATTCGAAGCGGAAGCGTACAATGATAAAGCAAATCAGCGTATAGTTCAGCAACAAAGAAATGCTACCCATATTTATATCTTTTAACGGCGAAAGGATCTCCACATTCATTCAGTTTTCTGACGACAAAAGAGTTCTTAAGGTGGATAATAATGATGGAAGGACGTCATTCTTGATTACTGTGTCTAACAACAGCGTTAATAGTTTAATGTTGTGAAGTAATGTATCATGCAACTGGTTTAAACACAGTATAAAACGCAAAGTACAATGTATGCAGTCTGACACCAAAAGTTTCATTCAATTTTTTGGAAGACTTATTGTCAACCAATGCAAAGAGTAAGATTAATATATAGGGTGACTACGCGCACTACGGACCAAACTACCTACATTGTAAAAAATTACAAAGACACATCATAACGTAAATATAACCGTGACTTTCCTTTGCAGAAAATTTGTATTCAGAGACTCGGCAGTACTTCATTTAATATAGTACTTATTAAGTACCTATATGCAGTGCCTTTCTACTGACAATGAATTGAATTCATATAATCTGAATACGATGTACAGAAATTTGAATGGGTTCTTCAATCCAACTCTTCATGAAAGCAAACTACTATAACACACTGGACAGACCTGGCTATTTTTGCAATGAATGCATAGCTTATATTTGTTGGTATTCAAGATTCTTGCCATTTGCTGTTGATAATTCTTATATTATGTTAAAGTGATTCTAATCCAGTGATTATTTAATTGAACAGAAACCCTGTCACCACCATGCATTTTTTCATACCTACTAAGTTAACCCATTTCGCCTGAGGTATTTTTTATTGTTATTAATCATGGTAAAACATGACGGTTTTTAATTTAATAAGTTGTTTTACATTATCATCTCATATGAAGCTCATATCAGACATAATTCTACCTGCAACATCTCGAATTTTAACTAATAGCAATAATAGCATTATTTTGTAACAAAAGAAAAAATTCGCGATGACTTTATATATTGTTTATATTTTATATAATAGTAGTATATCAGCGCTTTCTGGTATATTGTACTAGACAGTTTTGAGTGATGCTCACTCTACCGAAACATGTATTCTATAAAGCACGTGTAACATGTCTTGTAAATTTAATGTGTCGAAAAGTTGACGACTGTGAAGAAAAAATCCTTCTCTGATGTCGCACATCCACCATTTTCACGTTCATGGTTGATTGCCAGCGGATGGTGCAATATTACACGCATATTTTATTTATTGTGTTTACTCGCGTTGTTGTTAGCAGTATGAAAAGAAAGGTGTACTTTCGTATGAGATGATATAAAGTTTTGAGTAGGCACCAAACTGAAATTACTTTTGATACCACTGCAATTATTTGTTTATTTGTAATTTTTTTAAATGACAATTTACTCCTATTACTACAAATACGCTGGGTATATGGCGAGTATAAAAAATGCCTTTGTGGCAACAGGCGACAAACGAAGCATTAATTGAGACTCGATCATGTCTACTGAGTCACTGGGACTTCAAGGTTTCGTCACATGAAATCAAACCTCCCCCGAAAGAAATTAAATTACCTGGAAAACCGGAAGTAGATTATAAAACGAAACGAATTTAAGGCTTTTAGCAAGAAAAACAATAATGGAAGTTTCCGAAATGGTTACTACATGAGGACAGGACTCATATTTGGTTGACAATCAATGCAATAATTTGCATACACGAAATGGTCACATTGAAGGTTAATTTTTTAAGATAATTTTAGTATTTACATTCAATAATATAGGACGTTGTTAATGATGTCAATGTACCTGAAAGTAGACACCAATACAACGAAAAATTTCATGGTTCATGAATTTAAAATCGCTAGCATTTAAAGAAGGTTGACGAAATTGCGTAAGACATTTGCAGTTAAAGCCCAACAAAATCGAAGTACATACCATAGAATACAGCATAACTTCAAATAGAAAAGTCTAATAAAGTTTAAAACTTGATCGCAGTCTTGCACAATTCTCGAATCATGATAAATACTAGAGACGTCAGATCTGGCATTTTGAAGCTTTAAAGCGCAGTGATTTGGATCAATTGCCGCCTCAAATTTAACAATTCATTTTTACGTCGTTTGTGCGTAAAAAGGCTTTTAAAGGTCACATTATTCTCTCTTATAACATGTCAGTCTTGTTTATGTCATACATTAGCATGAAATGCACACACAGTTCATTAACAAGTCAATTTTGCATTGTCAAAGTCAACTATCGGTATTGAATTATTTTCTCACTTATTTTAATAGGCATCTCTAAAAAGTGTTTTCTGAAAAACAGATAAACTATACTATAAACGTTATCACATTCTTTAAATGCACACTTTATCGGAAAATGAAGATAGTTTAGTAATATGAAACCAAAAATAACTTTTTGACGATTCCATGCAAATTTGAAACTCAGAATCAGTATATTAGAAGCTTTTGCATAAGCTTTCCTTACAAATGGTATAATGTAGTATAAGTTAATAACTATCCTTGAGCATGGAAAGAAACCCTTTAATATAAATCTACCGATTTTTAATCTTTAAAATCGTCTGTTACTGTTATATTATCCAGAATTCCAGAGAAGCCAAGTATGCTATCATTTTTAATCAAATTAAAATATCGAATGCATCAACAATTCTTAGAATTAGGAGTGTACTGTTTAAAGCGTTCATACACATTATATTTTTAGGTTAATTTGTGTAAAAATCCACGACCTTCCGATAAATGGGTCAGTGAGGGTATCGTTTCAGCTGATTAACAAAAAAAAAGAATGTGGCAGATAACGAAGCAAGTTAAAGGAAGGAAAAGACCACACTCACCAATTTTAGAACAATATTGACCGCAACAACAAAAAAGCTCTTCCGACTTGTGCCAATCATTTTTTCACTTGATTAAAAACATAAATATCAGACTTTGTATCGTGTATGCCCTTTAATTTTAAATAATATAAAAAGTTTTTGATCAAGTATGCTATGAAAAAATGCTTTGTACCAAGTATTTTGCTTGCATCTTGTATATATTTTTAAATTCTTCCTTTTGCTAATCCATAATCCAATTAAATTTTTAACACGTCACTTTTGCTGACATGAATCACTCATGCGGTAAACTCTTGCGTAGACATTTTAAACCTTGTAAATGTCCGAGCATTGCAAACGAACCTAATTGAATGCCAAAATTTTAACTCTGCATATAAGATTCAGCGTGAATTGTGACATGATGACAAGACATTAAACAAACCGCAGCACCACACCAGGTAGCATAAAAATAATATATGAATACTCATTTATTACGTAGATGAAGTCATTCATCGTAGTTATGCGATTAGTTTGTTTGTCTGTCTGTCCGTCTGTCTGTCTG
>JAQFYG010003295.1:0-12813 GCA_034694325.1 Entomobrya corticalis | reverse complement strand
CCGATCCCCTCTTTTCCTTACTTTTCTTTTTGGGCTTTTCATCTGATCCCCTCTTTTCTTTACTTTTCCTTTTGGGGCTTTCGTCCGATCCCCTCTTTTCCTTACTTTTCTTTTTGGGCTTTTCATCTGATCCCCTCTTTTCTTTACTTTTCCTTTTGGGGTTTTCGTCTGATCCCCTCTTCTCTTTGCTTTTCCTTTTGCGTCTTTCTTCCGATCCTCTCTTATCTTTACTTTTATTTCTTTTGTGCTTTCCCCCTGGTTCTTGCATTTCTTTAGCGTCGGGAGGTTGGTAGTAGTACGCTTGTTCAATTAACTCTTCTGAACTTTCTCTTGTTCTCTGGCCAAGATCAAGGGGCCCTTCTTCAAAATTCTTTTCGTTATCTTCGATTTCTTTTTCATCATGTTCATCTTCTGCAGGATTCACAGATTCTAGTTCCTCGGTTTCTTTTTTGTCGTCTGACCACCATTCGCCGTCCACTTTCTCATCACCCTGAACGCTTTCTGGTGCTTCCTGTTGTTGTCCAAGGTTCTGATCATTTCCAGTATTTGTCTCTTCATCGAGCAAAGATTCTTCCGAAGAGGTACTTTTGTCTGGTGAATTACTTTCTTTTTCAGGCCTATTTTGTTGCTCCTCTTCTTGACGGTCATGATTCATATTCAGATCATCCTGTTGTTGTTTTAGGTATTCTTCAACCAATTTCTTCTTATTTATATTAGCCTTTTTGTGTTTCCTTTTTTTATGTAGCTTTGCTGCTTTATCATTTTCTTTAAACTCTTTTCCGGCTTGCTTGAATATGAATTCTGTTCGCACACCAAATATATGTCCTCTCCTTCGCTGTCGATCAAAGATGTTAACATTGGGACCACGTGGCTGGTATTTGGTAAGGATGTAATTATAAATCAATTTTTTGAACTTGGGAAACGTTCTTGCAAGATGTAAAATGTCCTTCTGTTGCACTTCGAGAATTTCGACCATAGTCTCGGCCCGATATGATTTTTTGTAAACTCCGTCATGAAACAAGGCAGCGAATCTTCCAAATGCATCCCCTGGATTATAAATTGATTTAAGTTCAGGCTCGTTGTTGGCCATCAGGATCGCTCCGCTTACTACGCCTTTGTAGACAACAAACATGGAGGTTCCCGAGACTCCATCTTTATGGACGTAGCTTCCTGGTATATACAACGAGTGTGTTACCCGACTACTAAGTTGGCGTATGAATATTTTCTCATTAGTATCTTTGAAAAACGGGACCTAGAGAAAATGAGAAAAACTGCTTTACTGAATGCGCATAAGAAATGCTCAAATAAATATCTGATCGATAATTAAATAATAATTACATAACCAACCTTTATTAATGTATTCCCAAAACATGCATATGCAAGTTCGATTTGCATTGTGAGTGGTAACTTTTTCCATGTTTTGTGATAATTAACACCTCTACATCTCTCCCATAACGTTCGAAAGTACATCATCACTTGGCTTTGTCGAGTTTGAGATAGTCCAATGTTTTTTAAATGCTTCTGTTAGCGTAACATTAGTTAAATTTCTGTTTTGTCTATCTCTAGCCATTTGAGTATGCTATTTTTTATAACTTACAACAAGAAGATTAACTTGATACATATATTCCCTTTTCGTTCGAGTCAAACTCTCCATCCCTGACGCAAATTGACTTAAAATAATGGAAAGAACAAAGGATCCACAGAACATGCATACAATAGTGACCACCATTTCATTGATTGTTACTGGTACTATGTCCCCAAAGCCTATAAAAATCATAATGTAAATGTTCCTTTTATCATTCTTATACAAAGAAAAATAATGCAGAATATAAATAATTATAAAATAAAGTAAATGCACTTACCAGTAGTTGATATTGTTGTCACAACCCAGTATCTACATAAAATGGTGATGAAGATATAGTAGGTAAACTACTTTAAAATCAATCGGCAAAAATAATAGCAAGTATTTAAATTTAAGCGTACAGAGAACGAAACCACCATCGCCACGCTTCTATTTTATCCTTGTCTGTTGCGATGTCTTTGTCTATTACATCTAAATGGGAAGAAAATAAGAGAAGAAACAGAATTAAAGCCGTGCATTTTCGAAATTAACACATTGATTTAATTTCGTTGTTATATACATTGGGTGGTCCAAGCAGATTTATCAAGGCCTTCTGTTGGAGCAGGGCAAAGATTGGCAAATTGTTTTGTTCCGTCTGTTAAGTCTGGTCTGGTACATGGCGAAATCCAGTAAAAGAGACATGCTAGCATATGTGCCATCAAACAGAAGGTAGCGACAGACAAAGTTATCTGTAAGCGGAAGGTGCTTACAGTCAAATCGTCTTTATGGCTCAGTATATTTTTAAAATAGTGATACTGGAAAAGGTGAAAACAAAATATATTTTAAGACATATTAAAATATTAAATATAACATTTAAGTAATTTAAGTAACGTCTATGTAATGGTATATCTCACGAACGAGTCGAATGCTCCGCAGAAGGTACAGGTTTTCAAATAAATGTTCTACGTTTTCGCCAAAATCGGAATAGTCCAGTGACAACATGTGAAGTAATTCTTCAATTATAAACGGAAGAGTTGTGATCAGATCAAGAATGAACCCATCGATACTGGTCAAATACCTAAAAGATAGAAAACGCGTTTTAAATCGGTGAGTTGAATGGAAGGGATTTTGATTGACTTTCGTTGTTCCGTTCTGATCTGATACCTCATGATAATACTTCGTGGGTTTTTGTTGTAGACTCCATTTTTAACTTCAAACGCAAGAAAAAAGCAGAGGAAAATTTTTATGAGAAAAGTGATTTCAATGACTTGAGATATCGTATGCAGCAATCTTGACACTTTAAAACTGGTTGCATCTACGAAACATCAGTTATTTAAATTACGTAAGAGGTGACCATAATTATTATAACGTAAATTCTACATTTTAGTTAGATTACCTTTATTTATTCCAGAATCCAAAAATCGCATTGAAAAGCAAACTTCATAGGCTGCTATACCCGGTGTAATGAATGACATCCATGTAACAATCGTTTTAAATGTTTTCATCAATGGGCAGTTAGGATGAATTACAAAATATGACCAGGTAATTTTTCTGTTTTATAGCAACATTATAGAAAAAATTAAATCGAGTCACATTTAATAATAAAAATAAGATCAAACCAAACGATAAATCATCACAAGTATATATATTTAATCTTACTTTCTGGATTTCACAGCGAAATATAGTAACGGCAAATCTTCATCAAAATCTCCCCGTCCGAGAAACATATTACGCTTTTTGAAATCAGTCTCCTCTACGTCAAGACCAGAGGGACGAAAGTCTTCCTTTTGTGCCACAATATCTTTAATCAGGTTGGATCTTTCGGAAAAAGTAATTAACATCTTGTGCTTCTGTTCTGCTGTTAGTTTTCGTGCTGCTTCCATTTTCTTTTGCATGGCCATCTCAAAATAATCCTGCCTATCAGACGACAGTTTCGATTTCATTTCATTTTTGAAATCCGGATAGCGACCCAGGAAAATTTCAAAGTTATATGAACTGAGTACGTAAACTTCTGAGTTGCATGCGGCGATTGCATTGTGACGCCTCGCCACTCCATATAACATCGAAGTTTCACCGAATGAATCACAAGGAGATAAGCTACAAATGTAGTTTAAATGTTGATCGGTAATATACACCTTTCCCGACATGATGATGTACATTTCATACTCCAAATTTCCAAATCGCATAATCCGATCTCCGCGATTTATATACATTGTCTTCATATATCTGAACATGCCCCGAAGAACGGTTGGTGGGAATGAATGAAAAATAGGAACTTTTAAAAACTTTTTCTCGACCAAATGTTCATGAAGTTCCGACTCCAGGACCGGGTGAAGCTCTCCAAATAATTCACGTGGCTGTAGACCTCTCGACCTATTCCATGTGTTATACAGGTGTGATGTCACAGCCCTGAAACCAATAAACATAAATTAGAAAAATATAATTGTGATACAGATTAAACACCCAATAGGAATTCTAATCATTTCTATATTTTTGCGATAACTATGTGTACATAACTACGAACAAGTTCTAGTGATACTTACGAAAAGAGTTTCTTCGGAATCTTTTCTCGTTTCATAACGAGTTGTAACACCGTAATCTGTTCAACAAATTCCGCTCTGGCTTGATCTTTGTCTACTTGGGCTGCCGTCATATCCGCAGTAATACATATCGTAAACAGGAAACCTACACATTTTACAAAAGATTTATCATCACTGATTAGTCATCAATAGTTTTTTACACTTTGTAGTAAAATAACCAATCTCACCGAAAATGCACATGAAGTTTAGAAGAAACACGTCACTAGAATCCAATTTAATCATGTCTCCGAAACCGATAACTTCAGATTTTTACATGTTTAAAAAATTACATCACATTGAGCTACTCATGTTCAATAATGTATAAAGTATAAATAGACTAAATACAGGGAACCGATAACACACCTAAAATGACTTGACTAACATAGTACAATCCTAGAATCCAACGGCGGAAAACATTAGACAGGATTTGAGGATTGATATCAATTTCATCTAAAATAAAATGTATTTGTCCAAAATATAATATTAATCCTATTTAACATGCAAAAGTAAAGCTTAAATAAGCAGTAATGGAGGATCAATTTGTAACTTGCCATATTTGAACCCGACCCATCCCGATCCCGTACACATTGGTAACCTATTCTGGTCTCCTTCTTTCCAGTCATTCGCTTCCCATGGGCATGCAATAAAAATCGCTATAGTTGATACCATTGAGCATACAAAAATAGTAATTGTCACGTACAGAGTCAGTCTGAAAAGGGGATTTTTAAAATATTTAATTCACTTATTAGAAATGTAGCTCAGTATTTAGTTAAGTTAAAATCATATAAAATTAACTAACTAACAGAAGTATGCTCCGATGCGTGAATATATTGTGCACGATCTGGAATATAATAGGTATTCTTTTGAACTGGAAGAAACGAACCCAACGAAGGCTCGTGTACCATGAGGCAGCCCTTCCATAGCCAAGAAAATTGGTTTGTCCAGCGATCCAGACGAGAAGCTCAACAGGAGCACAAATCACAACATCCATTACCAATGATCCATTAAGAACGTAGTTAACGGCCGTTTTAATTGGATGCGTGACTAGCATTTGATTATGAGGATTATAATAGCTCCAATGCATTTTCAGATAAATATCAACGTAATTAATCCAATCCAAAGACATTTGGAGTGCTCTAAACCATGACCATCTTAAGTAGCAAAATGTTTCCTGCATTAGACAAAGCACTGTCAAGCAGCTAACCAGACTCATTAGGCAATTCCAACATTTTGAAAAGTATCCCGCTGGATGAACAGTCTTGCGAAGCAAAAAGTATCTGTAAATCCAACAAATCCTATTAATGCATTCAAAAAGTGAATTATGATAATTATATATTACATACTGTTTCAAATCTCACTTGGTAAATCTTAGCCACTTCAATTTATCATAGACTTCATCAAGTTCATCATTGAGCAAATTAATTCTGGCAATCTTTCTCGTTTCCACTTGATTCAGCATCTTTGGGACTGTATCAGGAATACGGGGTGGAACTTCACTCCAAGAAGGTATCCTTGTAGCCTTGTCTGACTCTGTAACTTTTCTTCCCATTGCGGAATATATTAATGTCATTTCATGGATAACCGCTTTAATCCGCATTCTTTCATTCTTTATTAGTTCCCAAAAGTCATCTTCGTATTGAAAAACGTCCTCAAACTCCTGCTGCTTTAGCTCATACAATGATACGTAGCTCAGACTTCGTATTATGTAATGACTCTGCAATATTGGTATTTAATATTTTTCATGATGATTGCATTAGTTGAAAAATGTTTACATTACTTATCTTCATATTTATATTGGATGATTTAATACCGGTTCGCCAAAGAGCAAATCTCTTATGCCAAAATGTGACGATGACTCCAGAACGGCAACGGGTTGGTCTACACCGGGTTCAAAAATCTAGAAAAATAGATAAAAATTAGATAGGTAACTCTGCATCTTTGGGCTACACTACAATAATCGAACATCAATGAAGAAACATACTCCCATAGATCCGTTTTTAATCACGTAAAGTATCCTCCGAACTTCTCCCACGTGTACAAAAGTGGTGTTTGGAGGAATTAGAAATAGTTTCATAGAACTCGATATCTTAATAATTAATTCGGCATCTATTTTCTTTTTCAGGGCATGAAACATACATAAAATAAATTAATATTTACGGGTTCTTGTAAGTTGATAAAATAATTTTGTGTAAGGGTAAGTAAAGGGTAATTATTGTGATAAATATAATTTGAAGAATTATAAATTATCTTACCGAGAAAATTGGAATTCCATCGAGCAACTCAAAAACCTCAAGGTAAAGCACATCATTCCTCAGATAAGCTGGTGCATCATACATAATATGAGTTGTAGCATCTAACGGCACACCCCCGCGGAGTTGATGTTGAAGAACATAATACTCGATAATTCTATCTTTCAAGTTTTCGCGCAAATGATAGTAATTCATAAACTGATACAGTGACACCAATTGCTGCTGTAATGCTAACCTAAATAGACAATATTACAATTCAAATCTTAATTTAGTTAATCTTAGTAAAAAATTTAACATATAATACAGAATACGTTTTTGTCAGCTAACTTTGATCTCACTACACAAGAAAGAGCAGAAGTCAGCACGCTGGTCCAATACCCGATAAGAAAAAACCCGCACAGTTGGAGTGCGATTGCCCAGATCATTTCCAATCGATTTTGTGGATTGAAGTCTCCAAATCCAGCTATTCAATCAAATTGTTAAATATATTTACCGATGACGCAAGTTATGAACAAGTTATGATGATTGATAAAACCCCGGTTCATGTCAATGGACTTACCCGACGTAAATGTAGCGGTTGCATAGAAGAAGGAATACAGGTAGGGAGAGCCATATCCCAAGGTGTTCTTTCTAATATCCACAGGAATCTTTTCATTTGGATCTTGACCAATTTTGAAACGTATTTCATATGATGACAACCAAGACTTTTGCTTGCATTCCGTTGTGCCCAAACTATTAAAAATGTGTAAACAAAGAATTAAATTCTATTCAAATTCCACATGTTAACTTGATGGCGACGGTTTTAAATTTTTTAAATTACTTACGAATCATCATGTGGGCAGGCAATCAAGTAAGAAATACACGCGGTAAAATGTATCCCATACAGAAGTGAAATAATGGTTTGAAGAAGTCGGCACCAAAAGAACTGCAGTGGATACACATTATCCAAATAGTGAATGAAGCGAGTAACCTATCGTTTAAATAATAGTACAGTGTACATCAGACAAATATTTCATAGTAATTTGGAATATTTTATTTTAAAACCGTAAATCATCTAACCTTCCAAAATTTTAAAACTTTCAATGAAGTTCCCACAATGTTGGAAATATGCTGTCCGTCTGGAGTGAGAAGATCTAGTGGGATAGCGGCAAGTATGTCCAAATAAAAACCTGGCTTCCAGAGCACAACACCAAGCCCATCCCAGAACTTGTAATATAACCCTTAAGAAATCATAATCGTAATTAAAAATTATTGCTAGCCAATTTTTGAGTGTACAATTGTAAATTAAGTGAGTTCAAACCAGCAACGGGGCAAGCTCCCAAAATTTCGACAAAAACATCCAAAAAGTACATTAGCGAGATGATATATCGAAAATAAAGATGGATTTCACACATGTAAAATTCCAGTCTCGTTGATTCCAGAAATACAACACAGTATGGACCAAAGAAGGCGTTGTAGCAAGCGATGCTCATAATCATGTAGTTCCAAACTCGGATCCATTTTATAGTAGTGTTCAGAATTTCTGGCACGGCACAGGATATATATGGAACAAGATGGTTCTGAAAATTAAAGATATTTTCATTCAGTTTATATAAATTACTTAGTTGAATCATTCCAATGATCAAAATGGGATACATAAACCCTGAATTTTTGTATTTCATGAAATACCTTTTCCACAGATAAATCGTCACATGGCGTATTGAAAATAACGACTTCCTATAAAACATCAAATAATAGATTGTTCTAAAACTAGTGGTAAGCTAATAAAAGTTAAATGATTTTGTTTTTAATAACCTCTGAATCATCCACAACGTCATCTAAAACTTCCCCGTTCATTCGTGTGCCCCTGATTAAAAATAAGAAAAATTGAAGCATGTATTTGCGTAGTTTGTATTTACATTTAATCAAGGTTTTGATGCAAGACAAGATTGCACAGTAATTTCTTAGATTATTAAAAATTGTTTTTACCATCTCATGAATCTTCTCAATTTAGCAGGATTGGGATTACTAGGGTTTTCCAAGTCAGTCTTGGCTTTAATCCAGCAAACCGGATCGATTCCGTACGATATATGTGTTTCATACAACCCATTAATTTTCCCCTAAATTATTTAGGAAAGAACAACAACAAAACTTAACGTATTAAATATTATCCTTAATTTCAATAACCAAAAATTGGTTATTCAATAAAAAGTATTACTTACCAAACTGCGAGATCGTAAAATCCCCATTTCTGTAGGGAACTGATTCAGAACCTCCAACAAGTTTGCTTTATTAAGCATTATAAATTGGCAGCAGGTCCTGGTTTCTACTGTGGTAGTGTACGGGAACGAAAAAAACAAGCTGGCTTCACCAATAATTGACCCTGCTCTGATAATTGCTGAGGCATTAGCTGGATTTAATTTGGACATGGCTTGGCATTCTCCTTGTAAAATGTAGTACATACTCCCAGCGTATTTACCCTTGCGGCATAGAATCATGTTCGAATTGTAAAGGGATACCGTCATGATTTTGGAAACGGCTCGCAGAAATGCAGGATCCAAATTGTAGAACATTTGCGATTTGTCAAACATTTCTAGACAGACATCGAGTAAAAGTTCCTCATGAAATGTACGAGGAAAATTTCTGATGAATGGAACGTCGAATACTCCCTGAAAAATTAACAACAAATGAAACAATAAGTTGCAACTTGCTTGCAATGAATACAGGAAAGGAGATATAAAGATATTTTCAAAATGAATGAAAGAATATTTATTTTTATTATAGTTTACTTCTCGGTAAGTCCAGAGGTAGTTATAATATTCCTCGACTTTAGCATTAAAAAATGGGAGGGTATTCATAGAAGCCTAAGCCAAACCAAATTAACGCCAACTTTAACCAATAACACAAAAGCAGGCAAAATGCATGCTCTCATTTTTTTAAATATGTTCTATACACTATAAGTTCTATTTAATTTTTGACTACTTACCAGATAATGTTTGATTTGATCTAAACGATGGTACAAATCAAAGCGTGCCCCATCTTAAATGATATTGAATATAAATTTAAAACCAAAGTCATTCATTATTCGGCATAATTTAATAGATGTAGATATATATTTATAACATATTTTTGTAAGGCGTAGTCTTACCCAATTCAAGTCTAAAGCTGGTCATTTCACTTGTATAGCAGCCACTCAAATAGATGGCTCCAAATAACATACAAATGATACAGATAGTCATTTCCAGCTCGCTGTAAGGTACCACGTCTCCGTATCTGAAAGAACAAACAAAAATGAGCCTTTATAAGTGTCAAAAATATAATGCTTTGAACAATTTATATTTATCATGTAAGTTTAAGTAGTTTTAGCATTACCCAACAGTAGTAATCACGGCAGTGGCAAAATTGGTCGTTATTATGAAGATATCCCAAGGTGTTGACCCGTAACTGTCATTAGAAAAAAATAGGAATTACTGAATTATTATTGTCACAAATGGTCATACTCACATGGATCATCTAACTAAATAGCTGTATAATTATTCATGACAGTCATGACACTACCTACTTACCCTGGTTTGTTTCGTTGAAAATCTTTAAGAAAAGAATCCTCCAATTTCTCCAGGTTGTTGTACAATAAATAATCCAGTGGTTGCTGAAATATGGTTTGAAAATTTGAATCAGATAAGTCCGAAATTTACCCGACACCTTGAACTGAACACTGGTCACTGGTGTGTACAATATTTAAAATTTAATTTATGACGTATTTAAAATATTCTACCACTCCAATGCATGAAACGAACAAGCAAGACGTAAGATAAATGAAGCCCAAGTAATAGTTAAAGAATTTAAAAATGAAAATCAGCATCTCGTTCACTATACGTTCACGCCGAATAATTTCTGGTTCATCCATCGATCATCATAATAACAAATCACAACGTAAACAACAAAGCAAAAATCAAAACAATGCATTTAGTTTAGATATCAGATCAGATGCTTGTTCTTCACAAGCGCAAGCATTGTTAAAATAAAATGGAAATTTGAACGGAGTATAAATTTGACATACCGAAGAATTTTTCACAGCGTGTTAAACGAAGGAATCTATTTAAGCGGAAGTAATCAATCGTTGATAAATCTCTCAATTCATAGGATCCCTCGATCCAGTAATAAATTAAATGGAGAGGAATCATTGAAACGACATCAAACAGAATTTGAAGCTGCGATAACAAAGATTATTTATAGTTTTTAAATAATATTTTAAATGCTCATTCCATGCTCTTGTGTTCTTGACCATAAAACATTTTTTGGACCGTTGTCAAATTTAAGTTTTAAAGACACGAACCATTGTGTAAGGGGCCGTGAATACAACGACCGTAGCTCTGGTGTGATATCTCCATGTCTCAACGCTAAGTCTGAGTATTGTGTCTAAATTCAAATGTTGAAGATTGGATTTATTTAAAAACATCTACACGGTGTTTAATGATCTTCAGGAAATTTGGGGAAAAGCAAAGTCTATGCACCTGCTGCGAATATTAAATCAGCAATCGCAATCCAGTCCCAGAGAACCTAATATGCAATCGAATGAAAGTTAATAAGTTTTTGTCATGAATCCATGTAGAATTGCAGACAGAACCAAATGAACAGTTTTTTTCAACGGATGCAACTTGCCTTTTCATAAAAAGAAAAGAAAGCGGAGAAAGAAGTGAGTGTAAATGTCATCACGATTGTAAAGTAAAGGATTACTTCCCAAATGATACAGACCCTGGCAATTGTTTTGATAATCCACGGCAAAGAAATTGGGTAGACTCGATAGTACAAACTGCCTGCATTCTTTTTATACAAACTTGCTAGTACATTACGAATACTGGCATTGCCCAGACTTCGCTCTTCATTTTCATTGCCATCAAGTCGTGGAAAGCTGTTGACACTTTCCCGTTCCTTTTCATCTTGTTTCTTGGAATCGTGCATTTTCTTGTTGAGAGGACTTTTATTTTCATGATTTTCATTTTGATCAGTGGTTTTTGAAATGTTTATGTGTGGATATTTCTCCCATGTTGGCTTAAAATGGGGATGTTTACGGTACTCCGAACTTGTTCGTTTCCCAGGACCGGTACCGTCATTAGCGTTCACTTGACTTTGTCGTGCCCCGTCAGAAATGGAGTTACTTTTCTGATAAACGCTGTCCGAGCCGAAGGCTCTCGGCCTAGATTTTGTTTGCTCATCTTCTGCCAACCAACGTTTTGTCGCTTTGCTGGATAGCAAAAGCTTCTTTTCATATGACTTATTCCTTTTCTCAGGCATTTCATACACTCTCATAAAAAGTAAATAATAAGTTTAAAATTTTCATATATGAAATCGTCAGGAAAGACGGAAACAGTTCATTTCAATTTTCAGCACAATAAAAATGCACAGAAGAAAATCCCCATATATTAAACATTGTCATTAGAAACTCGTGTAAATACTGTACAAGTGCACAGCTCACGCGTCCCTACTTCAGAGTCAACCGTCTGGCGTCATGTCATGCGTCAAGTCGAAAGTTCAAGAATTCTCATGATCTGTCAGTCAACTGTCGAGATTGGGACGCCTGTTTTTACCAGAGATGATTGGAACAAAAATCTAGAAAGATTGAATATGGGGCATTCTGGCCATTCTAAAACAAAAAAGCATCTTTCGCCAGTTTTGCCAACACTCAACACACTTTTGTCTTTGTTGCCCTGCTTCTCTCATTTCTCCCCATCCCCATTCCTCACCAAAAGACATAAAGACTTTAAGCGTCTCAACTCTCGAGTCTTCAAAGCACAAAAATAATCATGTAAACAAGCAAGCCATCTACCCACTCTTCAACAAATCAATCTCTTTCGCACACTTAATTTCAAACGGTATTGTTTAGAGAGCAATAAGAAAACAGCACAAAAAAGTGACAGGGGAAGCGACCATGAATTGACTGAATGCTGCTTACAAAATCTCAAGCTCACACAGCCTCACAGCAGAGGAGAGCCCCTCTCTTTTTGTATTTTCAAGTAGCAAAAAGACAGTAAGAGCAGCAAGCAGAGAGTAGGCAAGAACGCTTCAAACTTGATCATTACCTATAAAAATACCCCCACCAAAAAAGTTAAAAAAGTGAAGGAAACTGTAGAAAATATACATTCAGCGAACAGTGAAGCAGCCTGCCAGAGCATGCCATGCATCTTGCATCACATCAGCCTGAATTTCTATGCTACGTTCGCTACTCTGATTGAATGAAACTATTTTGCCATTCTTCTTGTTGGAAGCAAGTACCTTTGCACATAATCTCTCTACACACCGGGGTGCCAATTCAGTACAGCTATCCTATCCATTTTTGGAGAGATCCAGGTCTTTCCTATTCAGTAACAGTTGGCTAGGCTTGGCTAGACCTAGTTTCTAGCCAAAAATCAGTTAGGATAGCTTTTACTGAATGAGCGTATTCAGT
>JAQFYG010003294.1:0-12816 GCA_034694325.1 Entomobrya corticalis | reverse complement strand
CCTAATCCTACTCGGCTCTGTGAATGTTGTGCGCAACTAGTACGGGGTAGGCATCCTGTTGTTCCCGAGAGGGTTATTACAGGATCCTCTTTGAGTGTCCATTCTCTAAAGAGATGAGTTACTGGTGGAAGATCAGTACAAAGCATATATGTTAGAACTGAACCAAGTGAACTATAATGCCTATTTTTCAATTTTTTTCAAAGGCTCCTTCTTCAAACAGCCAACAGCAAACGGAAGTCATCCTACCCGAGCAAGGTAATCATCAATTATTGAGGATTTACAATTAATTTTTTTGTCAGTACTGATTTTTACATATGAATTCTTTCATGGCTTTCAAAAGACACTCAGAAGACCCTCGTATATGTACTTGTAAAGAAAAGTGAGAATTCAAACGATGTTAAGATTAGGGGTCCTGCTCCTACACAGCCACCAAAGCCAGAGGCAAGCAAAACCCCTAAAATCAAATCAAAAGTTAAATATAGTAAATGCAATAGGCGATTTTACATTTCCTTACATCCTTTGAATAGGTATACTTCATACGCTACAAGAATCAAGGTCAGCAAGGTCAATCCAATGGAGGAGATGCTGCCTATGGACCACCTGGATATCAACCCTCTTCAGCATATGGAGCACCATAAATTTAAATTTCAGTTTCAACACATTTCTTAACCTTCATTCTACATTTACTTGCAACTACTACTGTATCCCTTTGTACCTGAATGAAAACTGTTGTTGTTGTCAATGGCTTAGGAGAACCCTCCTCCAGGCCAAAAACAACGACTTTGTTCAACCTGTTCAGCTAATAATTCTCTTTCACCGTGCTCCAGTCAGCATTTTTTCTTCCGTTTTGATCGCTAATAACGAAAATTTCATTCTAGTCCTTGAAAATGTGTGCAATCTCGCTCATTCTCTTTCTAATTTTGTGTTATTCGTTTTGACTGCATTGTATGGTGTAAATATAAACATTTTATGTGATCTTGTTTCTGTTAAAAATGAAAGCTTTTACTACTTCATGATGATTTACAATATATTACACAACAATCGGTTATGTTATATTATAACAATCGTTTTTTATATTTATTTTGGTACGCATGACGCACATAATTTCACTTGAATACTCAAATACTCATCCAGTTTGAATATAACTTGAAAGTTTGAAAATTATAAGCACTTTGACATTGATTAACAGCAGTAAAGATAATGCATGCATATTTTCATAATATTGCGACGCTTCGCACCGTTCTAAGAACATACGAACAAAGATCAAGAGATTACACACAACGACACAACAAAAACAATCATGTCTTTTAATATTTTAGCTGGAAATTAGCCAGGCAAGCAATGAAGCAGCCTCAGTTTTTCATGAATTCATGGATTTCCTTTGCAGAACACTCTATGCTTCCACCTAAAACAAAGCAAAAATGTATGAAAAAATGGATGCGAAATGACGACCGAAATCTACATAAGCAGAAGCAAAACTATTCACCAGTTTTTCGCTTGGATCACACACGAGCACGACAGTACTTTACTTTGTGTGTGGTGCACGTAGATTCCGTACTTATACTTTTGCTACTACTGTTCAATAAGCAACATGGCATGTAAATACACAAACCTCTCTGCTGCTTTCATGCATGCACTCACCGAACATCAGAGAGAAAAAAACAAACTTTTTTGTGTTCTTTCTTACTTTTGTTCCCCTCCAACAAGATCAAGATGAAGAGCCGCATGATATAATGGTGGTATCAGAAATAAAAGTTAATTATTATGTAACTACTAAACATTTAGTTGTTCTTCTTAACTGAGCTGTAAAATAGTCTTCCCGACAATAAGAAATACACGATTTTATAGATATTCCTGTTTTGTTTGACATCACAGTCTTTAATTTGAAAGTAAAGTTGGTTTTAGTTTTATCTCCACTTTTGCAGTTTTAGTTTAAATGATTCGCATTGAAATTTGAAATAGACAAGATCCTTTTACTAATTACCTACAACCTAATATTTTAGTGAAATTATACTCAGACATCACATTACACATGTAGCCATTATCCAGTAGTTCAGTGTCGAATGAAAGGAAGAGGTGAAAGAGGAGGGGATTAGGTAATAATATTGTCAATCATGTCTTTTAATTAACAACCGCTTCATGCAATCATGATTTATGTGTATAATGGATCTTGGTTGGATTAAGGTTGAGGCTCAAACTCACTCATTTACGCTCACTTGGACCAAGTGACTTGGTAGCCATTAACTTTATCATATTTGATAATTTCAGATTAGGTTTGGCAAAGCCCGTTCTACGAAGGCTATTTTTACCTAACCTAACCTGACATGAAATAAACAAATCTGATAAAGTTAAGTTAATGGCTAATGAGTGAGTGAGTTTGAGTGAGCGTGAAAATCCCTCAACCTTAATTCAACCTTGGATCATAATCATAATCGCATTATTAAATGTGTACATGTCGTAATTTTTTCTAACAGGCTGAGTCCACAGCTCAAAATTGGAGGACTGAAAAGAAAATGACAAACGTTGGAATGGTCATCGATCCTACACACTCAGAGCCCCAGGTTATCAATGAGAAGGATGAAGTCTGCAAAGATGTCAATATTATAACAATGTGTTCAAAGCAGGAAGAATTTGGCAACAGCATCATGCTGAAGGTAGATGGTGTTTCGCCTCCTGGAGAGAATGGACTTCACTCCTTATCACCATTACCAAAGTTGGAGGATGATAACATCAAGAAAAAGGACTTGACTGGAGAGAGAATCGTGAATGAGGAAACTTGCAAGAATTGCGAGCAACAGGCTCTACAAGATGTTGGAAACTTTGGCGTGCCAACTTCAGTGATTGCTCCTAGAAAATCCCTTTTAAAACGACCAAAATCCGAAAGTTTGAATAGCAGCGTGACATCAAACCCCCCGAAACGAATCAGAATTGTTGAAAATTTGGACACCGTGAATAGTAATAATTACATTCAATTAAATGATGGAAGTGAAAGTCCGGATGCTTTTGAAGGTGCTGATGAGCTTGCAACAGTAAATGAAGAGGTAATTTTATAGTCTGTCCTATAGATGTCCTATACTTTAACTAATGTTGACGTCTACTTTACAAACATGGCTTGTTTTGTGTTTTATAAGGTTTCTTCTTGTGGCGAGACAATACGCTGGCTAAGTTCTCCTTCCACTTCTATCGATCAGTCAAGCATCAATGTAGAATTTGTGAGAGACAATTTAAGCCCTATTAAGCGTACATTTTCTGCGGAGATTGACATGAGATTCATTTTGACTGAGACATGTACGGCTATATTAGGTTGTAAGGTATGATTTTTTCTGAATATAATGATCAATTTCAGTTATAGTTATCACTGTTCAATGATTTTGTTTTAAATTGGTACTTGTGTAATTTTCTTGTGCAGTCGGCCATAGCAGGAATAGGATCGTCTAATTTTCATCTTTGGATTTCACAGCATTCTATGCACACGAGTCCAATTTTAAAACCGATGGCGTACAAGGAGAATTATTTGAAATTAGCTAATATTGATACCGTATTAAATTACGATCTTACTTCACCGAAAGAGCTTACAAATGACACTGCCTCCTCAAATGAAAATGTATATTATGTTGGAGACCTCTGGCAGAATTCAAAAGGATTCAGAGAGTAAGAAAGGATAAGAATTCTAAAAATTTAACGGGAAGTTTTAAGATTTCAAACACAAATTTAACATTTTGTATTTGTTTTTCAAGGTACTTGCTACATCAAACTAGTACTGGAGAAAAGGAGTTTTCAACCAAAATTTTAACTATGAGAACTGCAGGCCCTTCTACAGGAGAAGTTGGATTCAAGCAAAATGCTGGTATGTATTATGTATATTGTATATCACTAATGTACATATTACAATTCATAACCAACCATAAGTTGAAGATGGATTCTGCTAGTGTGAATTTTAATGGCTTACTTTTTTATGACTATTATTAGGTCTATTGTTATCGGAAGTGTCTGCATCATCGGATGAAATTGACCTTGCGCATCTTTCCACTGAAAATGTCGAAGCTTATGGATCTTGCTCAGGTATTTAGCCTTGAAAAACAATTGCTTTATCATTTCCAGAAAATTTAAATTCAATCATTAATAAATTTGCCAATATCGTTAATTACGTAGATCCTCTAAACATTCTTGATGTCACAAACATAAACAACTTTGTTAATTTCGTTAATTCGCGAACTAACGGAAAGGGATTGCACGCATTTGTTGTCGACAACGTAAGCACCTTTTTATTCATTTGTATAAATATCATTTGTAACGTTCGGTAGCATTCAATTTCGTTGATGTTTACATTAAAGATTTTATATTTTAGGCAGAAGTGTCTTATGTCTACGAAAGCTGCAGGGAAATTCGACTTCAGAAATATTTATATTGTGAATGCTTACTGGCATTGCGCTGTCTTCGTGAAGGTAATAGAATATTTTTAATCACAAAATCAATTTTAAAGTTAGTTCATTTGGTAAAGGACTCCACATAATCATAATGTCTTTATGTGCTTGTGTAGGTGGAACATTTGTCTGCAAAATTTTTGATACGTTTACGCTTTTTACAAACGGGTTATTATTCTTACTGTACAAGTGCTTCAAACATATTGCTATTCATAAACCGTCCTCCAGTTCTTCACGTACATCTGAGCGATTTATTATTTGCAAAGAAAAGATCGATAACAGTGATTCAAAGTATGTAATTGACTTCTTATCCGATTGCTTGGATATGGTCGTAAATAATCAAGAAACCAGAAAAATTGTACGTCGCAAGGTTAGGAAAAGGTTAACTGTGGTGAAAATGGAAGTTCAGAGGATAGTTCCGCTGCGACTTATTTTAAGCCACGATGAGTTTTTCCAGTTCGTAAGGGAAAGTAATATAAGGTAAAAATAACTTTTTATTTGTACTATGATTGTTTTTTCTGCAATGCAACCATTCTTTATTTGCAACAACTTGTATTTATTCACCGAAAATTTAACTTTACAGACTAACTAGCAAATTAGCAGAATCTATCAATGAGCTTTGCAAGCTAATGAAACGAAAGGACCGTACACGTTTGAATCATCACATCGACCAATTGAAGCAAGATCATGCATCTAAGATCTCCTTGTTAAAACTACCTGCTGCATGTTCTTCCAATGTTAAATTAAGTGATCCGTTGAAGCAAGTAGAAGCGTTTATGACCGAACATGGTATTTCTGAAGGTACTTGATAATTCTTCTTACTTCTTATACATTTACTTATTTATACATACATTTATTCAGCCAGTACCGAAATTTGACATTTCAATGTGTTTCTAATTTTTTTATTCATTTACCTTTCAGAATTGCTTTCGAATAAAGATCTAAAGCTTGATGAAGAAAGTCATCTGGGATGCCCAGACGTTCTGGTTTTTCCTGTACAAATGTCATTGACCGGCAGTGTCTTCAATAGCAAGTATGGATGGTTCTATGGTAAGTCATATTACTGATTCTGTTGGATAAAATATGCACGTGTAAATATTTTTATTACTTTCTAATTTATCAGGGTGCTCGGGATCAAAAATTTTACATTTTTGTAACAACGCTTGGATCCAACTGGAATGCTCAGAGTTTTCACTACCCCGTGGGACTCTTTTGCTGGGCGAAATTACGGAGGAGATTCATATTGCTGCTGGCGTTCGAAGGTTCACCCGATGTTTTCATATCTTTGATGGATCATTCATACGTGGCTCATACATTGGGCCACATCCTTTTAAAACCAGGTGTGTGGTTATTTTAAAATTATATTGACGGGCTCTGTTATCTACTTTAATTTACTTTAAAAAATATAAATGTTACGTATATTTGAATTCACAGGCAAGCAATTGTGACTCGATTTATAACCAGCATTAAAAATCTGTCAACAAACGCCCACTATGTCGTCGTGCCGCCTTTAGAGTCAAATCAGTTAGCCACGTATTACTTAAGGTTGGCGGCATATTTATAATGATTATTTTTTCAGCAGTATTTGAAGACAAGTATATATACTTACCAACTGTCCACCTTAATTGATTTTTATTTTATTTTTAGTACAAAATTTTCCTCTGTAGTCGGCTACAATCGTCCTGTCAGACATTGCGAGAGGGAAGATCGGGATTCTGAAACTAAAAAGTTGATGTTGGTTAATGGATTCCTGATAATCAAGAATTTGAACGATGTATCTCCACCTAGTCTGTAAGAAAAGCAGTTGAATCTTCTATTCAAAAAAATTGGTGTTTTTAATATTTTGGATAAATCAACTTTGTATTGATTTTATATTTCAGCTTCCAGAGATTTAAACAGCTGAATCTGATGTGGAAGCAAGAAGATATGCAGTCGTGCCTCTCAAACCTTGAGTCATGGCTGAATCCATTGGTCAGTGAAAAACGAAATTCAACAATGTGATTCAATAATATCGTGATGTTATTAATGGTTCTATAAATATCAACTAATATGTATGCAGTGAAATATCATGGCGTTAAATTTTATATTGTGAAACTAGTAATTAAAGTTTATCATAAAATTAATTCCCACCCACGAATACTTCGTAATTTGTCATTCTTCTTTGTTGAAAGAGGTACTTGGGCTCGTATGTTGTAAAATCAAATTATTGTGAATTTATACAAAAAGTTTAATGGATTAAATTTTACGTAGTTAACAACATATTGATATGTATAACGTTCAACTGTTTAATTTGATTTGGGTATTGCTGATTGAAAGCACTTTGTTTACCAATGGACCTAAGTATGCTACCAAAATAGCGATTTAATTTAATTAAGTTAAATAAGCGGAACGTGAAAACTTGCTATTGAAGAAAACAGGTATTATTACTATATATTGACAGAAAACGCTGCTTCATTTCATTTATTCATGTACTTCACCAATACCAAGCAAATCCATAAATCAACAGCATTTGTAAGATAGCAAGTGTCAATGATGATGGCACCTCCAGACATTGAGAATAAGGGAACAGTGTTTTTCGTGAAAGAAAAACTGAAACGAAAGTCGTTCGCCGGATTATTATTAACTTACTTTAATTTTGCATATTATCTTGGCATGTCCCCTTTTAGGTTCAAAGACATACATGGAATATCTTCCATTATAACTTGGTGGTTACCGAAGGTTAGAGAATGTACAAGACATAATATAGAATCGCTTTGGATAAGAAACTGATTTGAAAAAAAAATTAAGCATATAAAAATTTATCATAGTTTTTCCGCAGCCGCCACCACTAATCTGCAGTTTTTTTAAATTAAATTTTTGAACAGTTAATTTGGACTGTGGTATTGGTTCCATGCATATTATTTCGAGTTGCTGAAAGTCGTGACATATTGCATGAATTCAGCTCAGATTGGAATCGGAATCCTTCAGCGTATTTTCGTGTGTTCCACGCACTGGCGAAAATATTCTTTCATGCCGTATTGTGGTATTATTTAGGATTCCAATCTAGTAAATATTTAAATGTTGTCAACTTTATATATGAATCCACGGACCTTCCGGTTCCAGAAATTAAGGTAATCTCGTAAATATCTCATGTTAAGTAATAGTGGTGCTTTTTGGAATGCGGTAGTATTATATTATAATATGAATGCTTTTATCTTTTAAAGCCTGTAGTATGGAAGATTGTACCGCCCACTGTGTATATTACTTTTGCAACTCTGGGAATTTTTATCGGTACTACATATGTAGGACGCTTTATGGAATGCCATACGAATGGAGAAAAAGACTATTTAGGACTAATGTTTCAGTTTTGTGTGAATTGGGGGAAATATGTTTTGTTTGCGAGCAGTCAAAGAGTTCGCTGTGAGGATACAATCCCTCCAACTTCTTCGTTTTCTTCCTCAGACATATTTGTCGGTGTTGCGACTGGGGTAGCAACCATTCTTAGGCATGTCAATGGCTTTTATGAGGAACTTCACATACCAACCGGGATTTTCATATTCTGGCTTTGCTCAAGAGAGTTTGCAAACCGTCTGAGAAGCTTATCTTTATTGTGCGTGTCATCCGGTAACAAAGGCTTGAGGGCATGGGAAACTGCACTGGCGTGGTATTCATCCCTGAAAGACTTTTCCGTTGTTATAAAGGATGCGTATGGAGAAATTTTGCTACAACGATTGCTTCTAATGATTTTTGATGTTCCACTCAGTTTTGAATACAGGAGTAGTGACCTAGTAAATCAAGTTAGATTTATCATTTTGTTTCTGATCAGCGCGCTACTGTATATTCTTGCAGCAGATTCATCAAAGCAGGTGTGTTTCCAACTAGCAATATTATGCTTCCATTAAATATTATAACATCCAAAAGCTCAATCTTTTCCTGATCTAGCTAGATTAAATCTTTTGAAGCGTGGATTTCCAAAATGGTAAATTTGAATGTGCATGGAATCTCCCAGCAGCAATTGTCTGTCATTTTGCACGAATTGCAATCTAATGCTGTTGGAGTTTCCACCAGTATTGGATTCACTATTACTTATGCATTTGTAGCAAACGTATGTCCATTAAATGTTTTCATTAGTTCATTAATTCTCTAAAAAATGAGTTGTACTATGCACTTTCTTAATTTGATATTAATATTTGCTATGCTTTTTATGCAGGTGAGTGGTATTCTAATTACGTACTTCATCATATGCGTCCAGAACTACCCATCTACTCTTAATGATTGATTACACAGTGGGCGTAGTTGACATTTACCAATTTAACATTTTTACTAATTTTAAGCAAATGCAATAAAACTTTTTGAATTAAAAACCCACTACGTAATTTCAACAATTTCTCACATGATATTAAAGAATAGACTCAGAGTCAGATTCCATTGTAGTTTCCTGCAAACTTTTTCGACATGATTATAGAAACCATGAAGCTTCCACGCAAGTCCCAACAAGTTTCTTCAGAATTATGCCGTAGTCATATACACTTTGGTTCATTGTTTCTGTACTTTAAAATGTGTAAAACATTTCTGACTCTTGGCTACATCCACTGCATTGTTCCTTTTGTTGTAAAACATGATGAAAAGGGAATTCTGATCATCAAATCCAGTGTAACACATAAGGTAAGCCAACGGAAAAAGTAAAAATATACATTTTAATAAAATTCATTCAAACTGCTTATTGCCATTTGCAATACTTTCAAATAGTTCATCTCACTCTTCATTATGATTGTAAACATTGGCTACCGCCTTTATGAATGCCGCAAAATTCATGGGATGATCTCTGTAGAGAACAAAGACTGGAGTCCGCCGATTATCTTTCTTGTGCTTCATGGGTACACTAATATCATATTTCATGCAACTTTATGGATCAGCTTATGGCGTAGCGAATCTTTCTATCAGATATTTAAATTTGCTGAAGAATGCAAGCCAATGTCCTCGCTGAAGCCTTCAAAATTGATAAAGGTTCATTGCCTAAACATTCCTATTTGAAATTATCATCATCACAACATTTGCATCACTTGTTAAAGATCCAATTTCCATACTTTGGTTTATAAGGCCCTGTTGTGTGTGTTTCCATATATCCTTTGGACATTAGCGATTGGGACATCTACACTTGTAACCGTCTCCGGAGTAGGGTTACTACACGATGCACACTGGACCTTAATTGCTTGGTTCAACAGTCTTATCATGACAGGAAGAGATTGCTTCTTTATGGATACCGCGAATTCCAATGTTTTCCATACTGCAATGTGGTCAATTGGCGACTATTGTCTAGGAGTATTTATGATGGTAGTTGTCTACTTAAGACATGCTGTTGGTTTTTTTGAAGAATTTTTCATTCTTAGTATTGTACTTCCTATCTGGATTATGGTTTCTAACTTCATTGAGCTAATAGAAAATGATAAAGGAAAAGAAAAAAGTCAATATCAATGGGATTCCATTAAAAACTCCTATTTAAAAATTAAGCTTGTTGTCGATCTCGTCAACGATTTAATTTGCTGGAATGTGTTTACTCACACACTGCTTTCCTTCTTTTACTATTCGTTTAATCTGGATTCTCTGATGGCGACCAACGAAATGATACATCAAATTAGAGTGATTCTGTACTTTATGAGTGCATCTTCTTTTTATTATTTTGGGGCTGATATTTGTCACAAAGTACATCAATCAAGTGTCTATTTATTATAATTTACTACCTAATCGGCAACAATGCTTACTATTTTATGCCAAAATAAATTTTATGCTAAAATCTAGATGGCAATGTTCCAAGAGTGGCTGGTAAAGGTTAACCTGGAAGGTGGAGGAAGAGTTCCTTGCTTAATTCCATCCAATGAAGTGACAGTTATCCTACATGAACTACAAAACAATCGAATCGGTTTGTCTTGTGGGAAATTTACCCTGACCCACGGTATGGTCGCTAATGTAAGCAAGCATCATAAAATATCATCTCTATTGTGTCGAATGTTGGCAATGAACCAAAATCTCTCGTTTTGACTTAAGCTTAAAACTCCTTTCTTCCCATCATTCCAGATATGTGGTGTTATGATGACCTATTTCATCATATGCATTCAATTTCGCATTGATTCCCACGGCAGATATAAAGGATCCTCTTATATTGTTTGAAAATTTGAATTTCTCAATCCCGTCACATTTTACAGTCTAAATAAAGTGATTAAATTAAATTTAATAAGTAAACAACCGTTGTTTGTGTAGTAAAGTCTGTAAATGCCCCTCCCTGACACTATATACCGTATTGGATCAGAAGAGTATCCCACTTTAATGATATACGTAGCTTGACTTGACTCCTTTCATTCTGAAGCTTTTGATATAATATTTCACAGTGCCCCCAATTTATCAGTCATGCCGAGCAAGTCTATTGACTGTTCTGTTTTGTCTACGGTTTTAACTTCATCGTACCTAGTAGGTTTAAGTCCTTTTAAGTTACAAATTCTTAAAGATGGTTCTGTATATATGCATAGCAGCCCCTTGCGAAAGGTAATTTTTTAAATTTTCCAGGCATATTTAGGAACATAAATTTAATTAAAAGCAAATTTAAAGGAGGGTTGACACCAACATAAATTTTCTCAAATTATAGGCAATCTGTGTATGTCTAGTCATTGGAACAAATCTAGTACGGATAGCAGAAGTGCGCAGCCGTGTTCCTGGGTCAATGGTTGAGTGGACTCCTTTGATTTATTTCCAGCTTTTTTGTGGCCTTATAAACATTATATTTAACTTTGCTGTATTCAAAGCTCTCTTTTACGATGTACATAAATTCTTGAAGATTGCAGACTTCATTAATAATCATCGGATTCCATTTCACGGATCTGAGCAATATTTACAGAGTGCAATGAAGTGGGTTTGCGTTGGTGAAATAATATTGGGTATCCTTGTCTCATTTATAGACATTCCCCATTCGACAACGCTTTCGCTAGATGAATTTGTAAAATATTTCAAGTACACATTCGTGGAAGCAAAATATACTTTATTCCTCGAGCCCACTTTGCTTTGCCAAAATAGTCAAAACATATCTGAAATATGTGATATTGACACAGAAGCTGCCATTTCCGATTACGTCATTGCATTCTTCTTTAGTATTGTCAAGATTTTTAGACATGTTCATGGGTATTATGGTGAGTTGTTGCTACTTGCAGGCGCTATAACGCTTTGGCTACCTGCTGCCAGTTTCTACAAGATTGTTGAGGACGAATACGATTTCACCAATAGTCCTAAGCCGTTTGCGAGCAAGTTTGAAAGTTTGCATGAAAAATACAACACGCTTAAGCAATTTTCTAAATTAGTTAACGACGCATTCGGATTGATGTTTCTTTGGTTTATCATGGCATCAATTTTCTACTATTCCAGTAATTTAGACGGACTGCTGATAACTAGGAATCCGATCATAAGGGTTCGCGTGGTTGGCTTTTATATTTCTGCTTTCGTCACTTTTCTATTTGCTGCTGACATTTCTCACAGAGTAAGTAACAGGTCTATTAAATCTTGCTATTTGATTCATATATGCATTTTGTGTACGCAATCTTGCTTATTTCATCTAGGTAAAGGCTTTTGATGACTGGATTTCGGACATTCCCATGAAAGATTTAATGACAATCCCTCAAAACAGCATTACAATAATCATTCATGAACTAAGCAATCATAAAATTGGAATGTCTGGAAATAATATATTTACTATCACTTATTCATATTTGGCAAACGTTAGAGCATACTTTTAAATTATGATGATAAAATAAATGCTCACAAATTATAGTAGACCTGATACATATTTTTATATTATTTAGCTGGTCGGAGTTCTTGTGACGTATTTTGTTATTTGCGTTCAATTCAGAGCACCGTGGGCGGATTGGGACAAACAAGTGACATGAAAAAGTATTTATCTACATTTTCTGTATTTACACAATATTACGATTATTGAATTACATTTTGAATTATGTTACACCTTGTAAATTAAAGCATAAATTCAATAAACACAATAAAGTTTTAGATACCTTTAAAAACTTGAATGTTACAAAAATGCACTTATATAATGTTTTCTATCTTTTCTACATTTTGTAAGATAGTGAACGAGTTTTGTCAAGCAAAAAGGCCAATTACATATGCTTTCCGATTCCGATAGATCGGTACGTAATGCTGCTCGGAAGATCATTTAAAATTAATCTTGCCACCATTTTAAAAATATTTCAATACGTATTATGAGGACTATATCATGGGACGCGATATTATTATTAGGTAGCGTAAGTCTACCTTATGAAATTGTCATGATGCGGCCGTCAGGCCGTCCGGCCATACTTGCGATAACTTGAGAACAGCTGGACCGATTTTCACCAAATTTTGTATACACATAGTATGA
>JAQFYG010003293.1:0-12817 GCA_034694325.1 Entomobrya corticalis | reverse complement strand
TTTACTCAAATCAATCATCATCATTTTCTTAACTAGATTATTATTTATGCATTCCTCCGGTAGTCAGTTTTCATATAGCCTTCGGGTCTTCCTTTGTCATGTGATTTCACTTCACACTCGTTGACTGTAACAAGTCTATGTTTGAAATAACTTATTATCCTATTCAAATTATTTCACTTCGTCTTTAATAAGAGGGGTTGTCGTCAGTGATGGAAAGCGTTGGTGCGAAGGAATGATCTTACTACTATATTCCTATAATCTCTTTGCATACTTCATCATCACAAGCACAAAGAAAAATTCTAATCAGTTTCCGTGTTGTCTGTCATGCGATTCCAGTCTAGTAAGCAGTGATCATCATCAAAAGGTACCACTTGATACGTATAAGAAAATGAGAAGGGAAGAAAACCGACACGATGACATTGAAACATGTTGCTTCTCATGTAGTTCATAGTTCACAAGAACTATGGTGTATCTATATACAGTTATGCGTGCATAAATATATGAGACTACTGATGGGTTGCTACTTTAAAAACTTGATGTTGTATGTGTTTATTATGCACAGATAGATGACTTTGTGATATACTTCATCATCAACATCCCACAGAGTTACACAAAAGAGGCGTGAAAGCCATCAGACCAGGACATGGTTAGAAATAAGCCCGACACATGGACAGATTAGCCTTTTTCTGTCTTCCCCATGCCGCCGACAACAAGACAGCAACGAAACAACTTGAAAAACTCATCAAATAACTAAAGTGAGGTACAATACTTCTGAATGAAAATTTTGTGATAACAATGTCGTTATATATGTAAATAAAAAATTCTCTGACAAGTCAGTATTGTTGAGGGAAAACAGAATTTTTATAATCCACACGCACTATTTGTTTGCATAAATAATAATCCAGTAAATATACTTGTTTTTATATGGATACTGTAATATGCATATAGATAGGTTGATTTTTTAATATTTACTTCCTGTTTTCCACTCTTCTGGTGCCACCGTCGCTATAATTCAGTGCACATAACGTCTTAAAGTTGGCCTCTCTATTTTGTATTAATATGTATAGTAATTTCTGATGCTGACATACTGGCAAAATGAAAATAAGCCTTATAATACGATGTTCAAAATCATTTACTTCGTCTATACAGTCTACAATTAGAAATTACTCATCTAAAAATTCATATTTTTATAAGAGATTTGTCATCGACTGAAAACAGTACTAACAAATTTGACTCGATTTGAAACTAATACGAGTAAATAAAGTAATATAGTATAGTGTATAGTATATATATCAAGACTAAATATAAAAATAAGAACATACAATTGTTCTGCCTCACTATAGTCATCATTATCTCTCTCACCAGTCATAATAACATATCCGATGACTCCATGGCCCATTTATGGCTTAATTACGCCTTCAAGTCGTCAGAACTAAGGTCATTAATGCAATAGCATTATCCTCATCATTTTACGCTTTTCCTTATGTTCTTCCTTTTCTAATTATCTTTATATTTCTTTCCTTACAATACTTGTAATGTCACCCCCTCCACCTGTCCAGTCTTTGTGAGGAACGGTGATGTAACAAAATACAAGCATAAGCATACAATATATTATATCTGCGTGTAAAAATAACTAAGAAAGTCGGTAAACTTGAGTCTGATACGAACTGCAATGAAAAAGGTGGCATTCCATATAATCACTCACAGATTGAGCAACAAGGAAATGTAGGATAAAGAATGAAAGTTGTTCAACGAAGAAATAATAAGGTTAGCGTTAAAATGAACAAGCTGGAAACACATTATTCACAGGCAATAAAACTGCAGTTTAATCCAAGGGGATGGTGTGATGTGAACAAAAATATACAGTAAAAGTGTATAGGTGTTTACAAAGAGAAAAATAAAATGCCATCAGAAGAGACATAAAAATAGAAATGTACATACACAGAAATATCTTAGAAAATCTTTTTAACCAAGCCTTAAAATAACGAAGTTGTATTTGCCCAAGCGCTCCATCACCACCACCCTCTCAAAATTATTATCATCATCTAAACTTTTATATGGTTTTATTACGACGAGGCTGACTGGCTGGCTTGCGTTGACCTGGATGACACGCATGGTTTCGATTCTCGTCTCTGTAACACCGTTCGTGGCACAGAACAAATCCAACTTGAGTACTAAATGATTGTGTTATAAATAAGGTAATCACATTAAAAAACCCTAAAAACACATAAAACCTGGCAGTTGGTTTAGTTTACATTTTACCACACCAGCAAAAAAACACTCATCCCGTTCTCATCCTATTCTCTTTACTTCTCATCATCATCTCATCGTGTTTTGATGTTGTTGCTATTTGAAGAGTGTGTCATTCGTGTCGTTTTTGTCACCCATTCGAATTTGCTTTTTATGAGAGCTTTCTTTCCACTCGTTTTGCTCGTTTCTCTAAAAAGACAAATAAGCAGGGCAGAATTGACAAAAGTACAGATATATAAGCAGCTGTAGTTTCTTTTTGGAATTAGATAGATTTGAAAATCTTGTTGTTCGTGAATTTTATGGCCGTTAGTTTTTACTCCCTTTTACTTACCTCATCGCTAACTTATTTAAAAACGAGCCATTTTCCTTTACTTCAAGAAGACAACGACGATGATGAGGATACGCTACATAAAAATTGAGTGTAAAATTAACTAGAGAGACGATCAAGTTTGATGAGTATTACTGACTGAGTGCATTAAGAAATGAGAAAAACAAGCTGTTGTTGTTGTTGGTGTCCTCCTGTGACGTTTTTATCGTCAAAAGTTTTACAAATGTATGCAAGCCAAGCTATTTAGTTTCTTTCCATTATCTTTTTACTTTTAGTACAAATGAAAATTGATCAAAATAAAATGTAAATAAATGTATTGCCACCATCATCATGATACTCGCACCCACAATTTCTCTGATGTGCAATGCATCTTTTTAGGATGGACCCCTCTCGTATCGTCGGATATGCCTCTGCCCATTTTGTCACTGAAACTTCTTCTATAGTAATAGGGTGACCTTTCTCGCTACCCCAATTTACTAATCGTGTACAATTTCCGTGAGCAAAAAATGCACAAGAAAACTATATGCACACAACATATTTTTGGAAAATTGTCCCGAATACATTTTTTGGGGAAAATACAGCATTCCTCAGAGCAATAATAATTCCAACTTAATATCTTTATCCAAAGCGACATGTGTTTGTGCCCATGTGTAAGTTAATGAATTTTCATGAGTCCTTTGGGTGAAATTCCAGTTTATATTGAAGTTAAGTACATATATCACAAACACATCTCTTGTTTTACCACTCCACAGTGCACCGTGTCATCTAATATGTACGGATAAAGTAAAATAAAAGTACAAAAAAATTATCCGAATGAAAATTATACCCGACACAAAACACTTTGCTGTTGCGTCTTACTTTATTCTCATGATGATTTAGATGTTCCTTTTTATTTGCTATTTGTATAATAATGCCAAACAGGGAAAGGCCCACCACACACTACATTAGTCCGAAGAAAATTCTAGAAAATCCTTTTGGAATTCTTTATACATGCGTGAATCGCGTGATAGTGATGGTATTACAGGGAAGAAATAAATTTATTATGAGTATTAGTTACTGCCACACCATCGCCACAAAAAAGAATTTGTGAGGGCCAATGTAGCAGCGCCCGTGTGGCTTTATGCCTCTGCACCTCATACATAACATAATATAAGACATCAATGTAATAATCGCCCTGTCGTGCGAAAGTAATTATTTTAAATTACCACAAAGTGTAAATGCATCATTATCATCATCATCAACAGTTGGCACTTGCCACAAAACGCAAGAGAGTTCTTGATGATGACCATCATCAATCTAACTGCACAGTGCACACAGACAAACCAATATAGCACAAGCATCTTGCTTTAGAAAATTACTTTCTATTTGCCAAGTTCTCAGCTTATCAAATAATGTTTGCTCAAAAGATGAAATAATTCGCAATTCTAATATGTAATAAAAATAATTAGTAGTAAATTACATTTTAACTGCTTAACAATAATTATAACTACTTTCCACCTTTTTTTCTTACTTGTTCAAATATTTATTATTGCAATAATCATAAGTCAGGTATTTATAAAAGAACAAGAGGAGAAGTGGAAAGGCATGACAAATTATGTTATGTTGTCTGTTGTGAGTAGGTATATGTGTGCGTGTTTGCATTTAACATGGCTTATTATTGTAAACAATTTAATAACTTTTAACGAGATTGCTTATAATCATCATGTTGATTATGATGATAATGACGACAACAACAACGACGAAATTTTTAGTGTGAGTTGGTGGTGTGGCGATTCTATTTGCTCATGTACCTTTCATGTACACATTACACATATCATCTATCTCTCTGAATCGCACCTTAACTTTATTTACTACCTGTTCAAAAGCACTCCATCAAAGATAAACTTACACAAGTCTATTCATTTTTCTTTCACATAATCATTTAAGTGTGCCCACTTTTTGAAAAGAAGTCCACACCCTCGCATACAAAAATGATGACTGCTAAATGTTATAAGAGGAGCAACAAAAGAGATTTTTGCATTGTGTCATAATATGGCAAATTACTTGCAATAAAACAAGCGTATTGTTATTTGTTTGGTATGTCCCAATCCCAACCCCTCTTATTTTTTTCTATTGTACATATTCCATTCATTTGGGCTTTTCCCAGCACTCGTCTTCACAATAATCACAAGAAAAATTCACAGCAGCAAAAAGAAGAGTAGATGAAAAAGCATGATTCTGCATTTTTTATATTTGCTAGTGATACTAGTATAATATACGTCTTTGCTCTCCTCCTCTTTCTTCGATTCATTTCTATTTTATACCAAACTTATCTTTTGTAAAGCTTTCAGAGAAGATAGAAGACAAGACAAAATGGAAATTGCTGATGATGCCCTGCTGAGATGATTGTTGATGTGACATTTATACGGATAAAGTATCCGAGTAAATCCTGTGAAGAGGATGCTTTTGCAGAAAGGTCACAAGATTATATAATGCTTAATTTTAAAAATTTCAATTCATATAATATTGCAATCCTATTGTCAGTGTGTAAATAAAACTTTAGTTCGAAAAGAAAGAAAAGCAAACTGTTGAGAAAAGTTGAACCCCATTTACCATGCTGTCATCTGTCTTTGTTTGAAGATTTAATAGTATTTTAAAGCGTTTTTTTAATGTTCAGAAACTTTAGATTATATACTTTTAGCATGCCATTTTATTTGATAAATATTTGAAAATATGACACAATTTCTTTGATGTAGTTTTTTATCTTATTGAGTCACAGTCACAAATTTTTCTCTGATTACTTAGTTTGTAAATATAATAAAGATCCGGTCTTTGCTTCCATAAAATACGGTAGTTTAGCTTGTTACTCGCAATATATATTCTGAGCACATAGTGACTCTAAAAATGTGTCTCCGTCTCCACCTTCTTTTCTTGACCATTCAAAATATATTTGTGCTCTAGGCACAATAAAAGTATGATATGATGTTAACATTAACTAAGTGCAGATACGTAGAAAATATTAATATTGATCTACAAATAACACTATAAAATCATTTATAAACATGTCGTGTGAAACACTGGCAAGGAAGTGACTAAGATATTCAAAGTTATGTAGTATTCACCTTCGAATTTATTATGGATGTTGGATTACTGAAGCAAAAGAGACTTTTACGTACTGTCAAAAGAAGATGGATTGACACACAAGAGAAAAGTAGACATAAGATGTACATTCCTGGTGACAATTTTGACAGAGCAGTATATTTAAAAAAGCTGTCTCAAAAATACATAAAAACTGACACACATTACAATGAAAAATATGGAAAGATGACTCATTTTAAAGTCAAATTAATTGCACACATCACTTTAAAAACACGTTATCGTTTACAATCGCATATTACTCGTTGTTCATCATATATGATTATGAAATATTAATTCAGTTAAGTTAACTGCATCTTTATTTAAAAGTTGATCGGTCAACAGAATCAAGTTAAGATGTAAAAACTGTCATTGGATCTACAGCATCCCTTGTCATTGTCACCAGCAGTTTCTCCTCTGCATATAATTATCATTCAGGCAGCTTTTCTTGTAGTGAAAGGGCAATAGAGTAATAACCATTTTACCTTCAAGGCAAAAATAAATTTTGCCCATTTTTATAAATGCGGATGTATCAGGTAACAAGCATATACATTATTAAAAAACTAAAGTGTTTGGTTGGCAATTTTGCATGCATAGTCACGCAATTGGTTATGTAAACCCGCCCTCTATTCAAAAACATAAGCAGAATATGCATAAAAATTACGTTTCGTTATTTTACAAAGTTGCTGATTTTTTACTAATATTCATAAAGGTGCTGCTATTGTTGCTTCGTCTCGTTGGTTGGTTGGTAGAGTTGAGTCTGAGTCGTCGTCGCTTGTAGGTGTCAGTAATAAAACGATGGTTGGTGTTGTACTACTAACTGTAAGAAGGTACTTAAGAATAGATTATGTTTGCTTGCATATTACAATTTCTTGTCAACTTGTCACTGAGTAGTTGTATATACCACACTCTTGTCAGATGATTTGCATCAAGCAATAAAAAACTCAAATTTTTTACTACTTTTGCAGACAGACTGCGAAAAAGTTTTTTTTGTCTGCTCATCCATGTTTGCAAAAAACATTGCCCATACATGTTACCATCATACGATGTAGGATTTGTAGGAAGACCTTGTTCACGCAATTTGAAAAAGGTTTTAAATCGTTTATGTTATTGTGCCCCATCTTACGGTTTATTGCAACTGAAAGAGGATAAGCACTTTTTTGCAAGGCAGGACTGCCGCCACTGCTACCACCAAATACAATATCATGTCCATTTGACTTTTCTTCACAGTTCAGCTGTTTCTCTCAGAAATCATACTATTTCAACTTGACTGAGTACAACAATCAAAATAAATCGCAGTATAACAATTCTGGGAACCCTTTCGGTCCAGTCAGACGATTATTTAAAATATGAAAATATATTGGTCTGTATAATGTAATTCTCTTTATTTTTAGCATTGAAAAAGTGCCTTAGGACTTTAAGTGGGATGTCAACTGATCTAAATCTGAATAATCTTTTCCTTGATGCCATATATGTGAATAATGACATTGTGCAATGTGTATGACATCGTTATGTCGTCCCATGAATTGTACCGTATGGACCATAACAGGGACAATGCGGAGAGAGCTTTGACTGCTTCTGAGGGGAAAGTTTGTTAAAATGGAAGGGTGGCATTACCACCCTCACTACTGCCACCACAACAGTCAAAAGTCAAAAGACGGAAAAATATAAAACGTCAAAATTGAAGAGCAGAAAGAAAAAAGGGGAAGAGAGAAAGTGGATTCTCTTGCATTCATTGTTCTTTTGATACAATACAATTTATTTTTTTCCATTTTTTTTCGTTCTTATTCTTGCTGAAGTAAATCTGGTATGGCCAGTGTATTAAAAGAAAACGAGGCAAAAAATATGTGCATAAACGTAAAATACAACGAACTCTGGGTACTTTTTGTAATATCATATCAATTCATCCAACAACTGTCCGAAATTCCAAAATGGTCATTTTCTCTGGTTCAGTGAAGGGCAAGAAAATAATATGCTATCACTTTGTTACAGATATCATTTATATCTTCTTGTCTCATTTTCTATCCTCATACTCATCCAAATTCTCATTTTTACCAGACGGGATGGTTCAGCTCAGTCAAAGTCAAATGAAGTTATGATACAGATACGAAAAAAGAAAAGTATTCATCCAAATAAAAAGATTTAGAAAGACATGCCACTATATACTCACTTTATTCAAGATGATCTCGTTGTTCCTTCTCTACTTCTTTTATTCACCCAACTCATTTTATTATTATTACTATTGATATTATAATACGATAAGATCATCCATTCAGCTGGCTGTTTGGCTTCATGACTTTTGACTTGACGAGGGTCTATCTCTCTATTTCTCTCTTTTCGTCTAGATTGTTGTGTGGACATTCCAGTAAAACGACTTCATTTACTCAAACTGCCTCTCTCTGGTTCTCTTTTCTTTTCTTGGTAAATGTTAGTGGTGGTAGTTCATCGAACAAGAAAAAACTTGCTTGTTGTTTCGTTTTTCTTCTTGTTAGACCGCACAAAGTTGAGAGATGACCACAGTCAGTGCAAAATATCAAGTCTAGCCATTTTTTTCTTTGGACGATGTGGGAAATGCGGTGGGGATATAACATGCACACGTCGTATTGTATCTGTATCAAAGAGAAAAACACATTCTCATCGTCTCTGATACTGATATAGAGCATTTTTACAGTCTCACAAAATCCCACGGCTGTTGCATCTTCGTATCTGCTAATCAACACCGGACCATCTGACTCATTTAAATAGAGATGACTTGTTGTAACAAAAGGTAATTACTTCAACTTACATATTCACCTTTTTATTTCATCATCAGCAAACTAATCAAATGGATCATTGATTTGATGAAGGTGTGCAATTTTTTTGTAGTCAAGAATTCAAAAGAAGTCTCGCTCATAAAAAATAAGTTCGATCGAACAAAAATGCAAAAACGAAGTTGTTGGTCCGTCGTCGGTCGGCCTGTCATCTTCTTTTTATCTTAATACTGAACTCGTTATAAGTGAGAACGATAAATAATTCTCAGTGAATTAAGATGCTCCAATTCACGCTTCGGTCTTTCATTTAGATAATCTATCCTATTAAGTTTGAATTTAGGTATAGTAGAGGTGCATACCTACTTGTTTCGTTTAGTTTAGGTATATTAAGTATATCTATTACTTTTATTACTTTTACTATACAGACTTTATATATTATTTTCTCTTTTGTTTGACCAGAGGGAAACAACAACAATACAAAAGGAGGACAAAAGGATCATCATTATTGTTTCTTATCAGTTTTATCAACAACACAGTCAACAGTGTCGGCCGACGAAATAGTGTGAAATGTGCAAGAGTTGTGCTTATTGCCTTTTGGCCAACCCTACCTGCTGCTGTTGTTCGGCCATGTGCTTGCCCCCTAATGCAACAGAGGAACGTAAATGACGATGAAGAGATACAATGATTCCATTCAATTGTAATTTAGACGGAATCCTCTGATAAAGAGAGAATGAAAGAAGTTAAAATGAAAGCTACACCAACAACTACCATTGCAGAACAGTTTTACAGATTTTTTCTTCCGTCAGGGCATTCTCATCAAGGACTAAAATATCTCATCATCTGGAAATTTTGACTATATGCTATATACCATGACCATGGCCTGTCGGCTTTTTTTGCAATGGCCATGTTAATGATCATCATCAAGTACAATATCTCCCTTTCTCATTCTTTCTTTATATACCGACGGTCATTATTACGTTTTCACTGAATTGCCTCTTGGTGGAGCTAAAGAAATTATACAATTATATTTATGAGAAAAAAAAACATCATGCGGGTTGTACATATGTGAATATATGTGAATGTAATCTTGTATCGTGAACCTGGGAGAGGTCTCATTATTGCATTCAATTCTATTAAAACATGTTACTTTAATTTTTGTTTTGACTAGAGATACGAAACTCGTAAACCATCATCGTCACAAATCAAGTTTTTTTGTGCAAAAACTAAACACAGTGTACAATCACACAAACAAAAACATGGTGGTATTGTTTGTACTTTGTGTAGAGATTATTGTGCTTCTGATGGCGAGATTGAGGTTGGGATGATGGGACACTCAAAAATTTAATGAATTAATACCCCAACCTAAAAAAGTCTCCGCAGAGTACAGAGTAACAAACGAGTGCACATTAATTTTGTATGAAATGAAATGTTGCATTTGCAAAGACAAAATATTTATATTTTTACAATAAATTTTTGTTAGAGAATGAATTTTTCCTCATTTCTTGTAAGAACAAAATAAAGAGAAAAAACTAAATAAATGCGACGTTTCGTGTTCACGATGAATTGTACGTAATACATAATGTACGACTCGCGAATCTCAATTATAAATGAAAAATATTTTCATGTCTTTGTTCCCAGTTCTTCCCCTTTTTCATCATCAAAAAACGGCTTTTAGAACTGCTGCTTACTCGATGAGAAGATGAGAGGACGGAACAACATGACAGGCTACAAGACAGGACAACTTAAGATTAAAGATATCATCATCTAAATCTAAAAGTATCATCATCACAAGAAATAAAGGAGAAGTAAAAAGAAGAGAAGGGTAAAAAACTGGAAATGGGAAAAAATTGAAATGAGACCTTGTACTGCGGATGCTTTCTGCTCTCAGTTTTAGTTGATAATGTTGGTCTTTCTTATCATGGGGCCAATAAATAGTAAGCACTTGACGTGAATGAAAGAAATACAATACATATTTTTAGCAAAATAACTAAAATTAAGGTTTTGTCGAACCGTCCAAAATAAATAAACTATTTTCAGAAGTTAAAGTAAAAGCTCAAACTTTTTCTTATAATAACATAAACTCTGTAAAACATACAGAGCAGAAAATGTTTTGTAGAATCCTGAAATACAGCCTGAAAATGTTTCAACATTCTAACACCTACGTAAGCACATAATGTATTATCAAATCATGCCGATTCTTAAAGAATTAAAATATAGACATGGGAAATTAATAAAATCTATTGATGAAAATATAACTGACTAACTTGTAGTTTTAAGCATTATTTCGGCAAAAATACTATTTATAAGTTGAATTTCTCATGCAGTAATTAAAATTAAATCAATTGATGTCATTATTTCTAAATTGGATAAATTAACTTTCCGATTTTAATATAAAATTTTCTATCAAATTACTATCAAATAAAACTATTTTCTTCTCAAATTGTCAAAATAACTTTAGCAGAGATCTAAGCTAAATATATAGCATGTCCATCAATGCATGAAACCAAAGGGAGGCCACAGATGTTACCAAATACATACTGTGTGTCACTTTAAGTGAATAAAATATATTACGCAATTCATTCTTATTTTCTCCTTGATGTCACATTACATTCTTATAATACAAGATGATTGCCTCTCTGGATAATTTATTACTACAATCCTGCAAGCGTACATATATGTACCTAATGTGGACATGCAGGAAAACATTTTACTTTTCGTTTCTATTTCCCCATCTATTTTTACTCTAGGATTCTGTTGTGGTCTTGGTGCTTTTCCCTCTGCCACCATCACCACCACCGACCGAGAAAATCCGCCAAGTGTAAGCAATATTTTATGCATTGAAAAGGATTTGCTCTAACTACGTTAAGCCTGTATATATTACAATATTTTCTCTAGCAATATTTTTCACGTCGAAAAATGCCCGCTTTATTTTCAAACTCAATACCGGAAAGTTGCTAATATTATTCTATGATCTCAATGTGCATTTCAACAAAAACAATGTCTGTCTTTGGGTTTTTCCGAAAAAGTTGATGTGTATACTTTTTATTGCATCCAGTCGCCTTTCTTGCGTGTTTACCTACTTGCAAAACAAGAATATCTCGCCGATTTTTTTGTCTGTTATAAATTCATGTCCCAATTTAAAAAATAAGAAACTATAGTATATAGTATGTGATATTTATTCATATTATTATTCATAAATTTATATCTAATATTTAAAAAAATAGATTTTTCATAAAATATTTTATCATGTGTGATTTCATTTCATATTACTTCAACTCACTTTTCTTGAATCTCAGCATCATTTTTTTCGTTGCATATGTGTATGATTTATCATCATGTCACACCTTTAAATAAAACAGTTTCGAGTTGACACTTACGACATCTTCATGTCTTGTGACATTTTATTTGTCACGAGAAAAAATGGATAAAATACTTTTTTTGTTCTAAAACAACCAAAGAGAATATGAACACAGAACAGAAAAATATGAAGAGAATATTATGTGCGGATGAAAGGGGACTCTATGTTAATTCAAATGCATTAAATAATTTTTTCCCTCCGTCTGTCTACATCTTTCTGTACTATGTATTATATGATCTGTTAGTTTTTTATCTTTCTTTCAAAGAGAAACTCAGGAGTAATGAGTAGTGAGCAGCGGTGGTGACATTTACATTTTTCTCACAAATTATATCAGACTACATGTGTTCCTATGTGTTCCTTCAGCACGTATTATACTCTTGTTTAAAGGAGAATTGTTTTGATGGTCATACCATGGTAGATAGTCGGCAGGATGGATTTTTGCAGTAATCTCTCTCAGCAGCAGTCCTGCAGTGAGAAGATTTTCTTTTACAATCGTTATAATATTATGCTCCTGTATCAAAATTATATTTTATCTGCTTGCCTTCTGACAGTTTACACTGGTTTACGGATGTGTACGATGTGCTTATATATGCAGAGCCAAATGAAAAAAAAATCATGCACTTACTAGGGCAAAGGGGAAAGTCCCGAGAAGCTTGTCAGTAGCATCTTCTTCATGTTATATAAAGCTGAAGCTTTTACATTTTTGCCATGTTTCATTTCATGTTACACATTTCAAGATGAAATTTTTTGATGATAAATGCGATGTAAGGGTTTATATGAAAGTAGATAGATGTGGCAATGGCAATAAATTATAGTATATGCCACAATGACCAGTTGACAGTAAAATTCACATTGAAGACGCAGAAGAAAGGAGTTCCTTACAAAATGTTTCTTCTTAAATGAGTCCTTAGATCAATCATCAAATTTTAGAAGCTATTGGAGGAAGCAATTAGCGGATTCTATTGAAGCTTATAAACAGTTTCATAAACACATGCTGGCGGTTTTTGCTGTTAAACG
>JAQFYG010003292.1:0-12818 GCA_034694325.1 Entomobrya corticalis | reverse complement strand
CTTACGGCCAATAAAGTGAGAGTGGTCGATGGCCGTAGTATTTTTTTCGGTCTATCAGGAAGGATGGAGACTACACTGCAAACTGCTGAACCGGGCGTTGGAGGTGACAAAAATTTGGTTAAAGGGGAAGGTGGACAGGACCACATTTCATGGGAGGGGAAATTTTGCACTAAAAATTTTGACCGTTTTTTGAATAAAACTTGATTTTTTACATTTTGAACACCAAATAGCGCTACTCAAAATTTTGCAATATTTTTCATACTTTGATGTATTTAATTTGTCTAAAGTGCTATTTATAATTATTACTCTATTTAGACAATTATTTTTGAAGCAGGTAACTATGTACACTTACTACTCACCCATCCAACATTTGAATTTTTCTTTGAAGACTTTTCACATCGTTATCAGTTGGTGCTGGCAAATCCAAAATATGTGGATAATGATGAAAGGCCTGAGGTGGGCAGCTTCCACCTCCTCCTCCTCCACTGCATCCCCCCGTGTCATTGAATTTTTGGTTGATTACTTTTTCCTGTGTATTATTGTCTCCTTGATTGCTGTTACTGATCATTAAACTAATTGACCCTTGTCCTTGTCCTCCTTTACTTTTGTGTTTACTTTTACTACTCCGGCGTCGATGATCGGAGACCCGAATGTAGGGATTCGTATGACTATGATTTGATGAAAACGGCATTGTGCAACTGGATCTGCCTCCATAGCCAGTGAAGCCAGTCACACTCCACTTTTGTTGGCATTGTTGTTGTTGCCGGAGGAGAAGAAGATAAGTGTCAATGTCCACGTTTTCTGGAGGTTCCACAAGCTTTTGGAAGAACTCTTCCGCGATTTCATTGAAATGGACGAGTTTACGGAGTCTTTCAACCTGATTCACCTTTCCAGTGCTGCAATATCGTCCATAAACTATGAGAAATGCTTGAATGGGATCTTTTAGGGAGGAAGCCAGTACAGGATTTACGGATTCCAAAGGATCTACTGGCTTTAGAGTGGGAGTGGACAAAGAGGAACGTGCGGAATGAGTCCCGCGATTATTGTTATCACCAGGTCCTCCTGCGACGGCTCGTTTGACGAGATGTGCAATAGCTCTACTGGTAATGTCCGCTGCAAAAAAAAATATTCTTGTCAATACAATTTCAAAATTAACATTTAGTTACTAATTTAATTTGAAGTTGTATTTACATTTTGCAGAGCCCTCGTCCCAAATTTCATCGGAAAGTGCCTTGGTATAAAGTGCATACAAATGCCAAATTTTTCTTAAGGTCCTCTCGCTAAAAGGTTCTCGTCTCCTGGTTGGCTCTCTACTCGTTATCATTTCCAGCTTATCTTCAATTTCTAAACAGAACTTTTTATAGGCGAACTTTTCTTTAGGAGTCAGTTCGGCACGAATATCTCCCTCTGTGACTTTTCTGTTGTAAAGGATACTAGCAATTGTCATTGCTTTAACTCGACTATAATGACCCTCATCCGTCCAGGACCGGAGCAAGTGGAGATTTTTATTTCTCTGGAGCTTAGTTAGTGTTGAAGGAGGAACTGGAATATCGTTCAAGGAATGGCGCCCTTCTGTATTTGTAGTTCCTTCATCACTGCTGCTAATGACGCTACTTTGACTATGCTTTTTCTTTGGAAGCATTCTTAATTGGGTGAAAATTGAACCAAAACTTAGTCTGGTTATTGAACTAGGTGGCCTCTTATCACCACTGTCTTTGTAATGATGACCTTCGTCAGCCGTGCGATCGTTACTTTTTGATGTGGTAGCTTTAGTTGGTCCTCCTCCATGTCCTTTATTGTTAGCATTGCTATCTTTGGCTACAGCCCGTACTGAGGATGAATTTTGATGATGGTTTTGGGATCTTTTGTGGGATTCCGAAAATTCATTATGCTTGTTGGTGCCGTTTTTGTTATCATCATTTTGGAATTGATGAGGCGCTGGAGGAGGAGACCATTTTGGTGGGGAAGGGTCCATGGATGGAAATGGAAACTGTTTTCGCATCATCCTTATGAGTTTTACAAAAAAATAAGAAAATGTGTAAATGTACCTTCAATTTTTACTTATGTGTGGGGTGATTTTTTAATTATTATTTTTAAATTTTAAATGATAAAATGTTTTTAAATAATATAATATTAAAAATATTGTCCGTTAAATATTTTTTCAAATTATTGCCAAAATTTAATTGACTGTATTACCTTAGGGGAGGTATCGATGGCCACCTTGCTGGGGTCAAATACAAAGATGGAAATGGAAAGTGCAAGTTTTTCTGTGCCAGTAGGTCAAAACACTGCGTGTGCCACTGTTTATCTTCGTTTTGCACTAATTAGCTATTCAATTATGCGTTTTTGCAGATGTACTCTCGCCATGATGTCAAATGTAGGACAGTCCAGTAAACGGTACAACGTCACTGGTGGTCCATGTTCTAGTTGTAGCTTTGCAGGTGTGTAGCCTTTACGTTCCATGAGGTGATATCCGTGTATGTGCTGCTGAATAAGTAGCAAAATCAATCGAGAATGAAGGTCTGGGGCATTGTGACACTGATCGGAATTCTTGGACTGCTTGTTCCGGTGGTATTTTGCGAAGAAGACATATTGACTTCTACGAATTCTGTGAATGATTCTGAGGTGGAAAACGAAATAATAATTGATAATGTAACAAATTCATCAACGGAGGCACCTAAGGAGGCGAGAAAGGAAGAATCTAAGTTGGGGCATTCCGCTCGTGGTGGCGTCTTGAACAGTGTAAGTTTTAAAGGAATAAATATAGCATTGCTTGTTGGGTAAAATTTCAATATTTTTAAATGGCTTTGAACAAATTATCATAGTACTTGGCAGGGATAGGAAGCGAATCCTTGGCAAATAACGCGGATAAAATAAAACCTCCGCCACAAAGCATTACCCGAAAACCGGTTCAAAGACCGCCTCCATTGAACATCGGGAGTGTTTGGAATAAAAATCAGAATGTTGGCGGGAACCTTGGAAATTATGGTAATAATGGGAATGTTAACAATAATTATGGAGGTGGGCAGGGACAGGGGCACGTCGGAGCAGGAGGCGGAGGTGGCGGAAACGGTGGATATATGATAAGAAGACGAAGGCGAACAACAACTCAGCCACCATTTGCTCCTCAGCCATCCCACTTTCAGCAGTCTCACTATGCCCCACCATTGACACCAGAACAATTCCAACAGCTTCAACAACAACAGCAGCAGCAACAACAACCAGATTATTACGATGTTCCCCCTCCCCCTCAAAGACCGTTGCGACCACAGCGGCCACAGTTACCTCAAGGAGGAGGAGGTTACAGACCTCCTTCTGGAACGTTGGCAAATTATCATCCTCCAATCAATTCCAATAATGTTAATACAGGAAATATATTTCAACCTGCTGCTCCTCTTCCTGCACCAATACCACCACCGCCGCCGCCTCAGCCTCCACAGGTCCCTTTTCGTGAACCAATAAGGCCAGTGCCAGTAGAACAAACAACTATTTCACTTAAAACTGAAGAGCAAAAGCTAGCTTATCAATATCTTCAGCTGCTAGAACGAAAGGAAAAGGAAGCACAACAGCAGCAAGCAGCACAACCCTCACCACCTCCTCCAACACCGCCTCCCGTAAAAGCCACCACTCCATTACCCCCACACATTATAGAGGTGGCAACAACTCCGGACTACGACGAATACGATCCAGATTATCCAGACAGACTTAAAACTAGAATTAAAACTACAACGACGACAACAATGACGCCTACACGAAGACGACGTAGAAGAACAACAACAACATTAGCCCCACCTCCAGCAGCAGCACCACCTGCACCTCAGGTTCCTTATCAACAACAACCCCAAGCTTTTTATCCCCCTCCACAGCCACCACCGCCTCAACCCCAACCAGTTTATAATCCATATATACCGCCCCCACAGCCACAAGCTCCCATTCAACAACCAGCGTATTACCCACCACCTCAACCCATACAGCCTCAAGCACCTGCTTATGTTCCACCAGTGCCACCTCAACAGCCTCCAGTTGCCCCTCCATTGACACCTACACAATACCAGCAACTTCAACTACTCCAACAACACATACAGCTGCAACAGCAACGACAACAAATTCAACAACAACAGCAACAGCTTCTTCAACAACAGCAGCAACAAGCAGCGTTTGTTCCACCTCCACAATATCAACCGCCTTTGCAGCAGCAGCAACCTATTTACGCCCCACCTCCAGCCCCGGCCCCTGTTCCCCAACAACCATACTATCCCCCTCCACAGCAACCTGGGTACCCACCACCTCCACCCATCCAACAGCCCTTATATCCTCCTCCATCCCCTCAAGCAGGTTATCCCGCTCCTGTGCCACCCAAGCCGGTAGTTCCTACTGTGCCAGGTGTTGTAGCCACAACTCCAGGCGAAGAATACGAGTACATTGACATTGACACGCCCGTTGAAACAAAAACAACAACAACAACGACGACAACGACACCTCAACCAGTACTTCCTGCGTTCATCACCACCACACCCAACCCCAACAGCCCTGGATATCAAGATTACCTCCAGCTGCAACGCCTCCAAAGAATCAAGCTTCTCCTGGAACTTCAACGCATTCGCCAGCTCAATGAAAGCTCCGCCACCATATCACCCAACAACGGAACTGCAGAAGATCCCTTTGAGTTTGTTCCCAGGCTTCTCATCAATCCCTACATTGCCCCAACAAAACTGACAACGACCACTGATAATCCCGATGATCCAGTACAAGGTTTGGCTAATTTGTTTGGTTCTTTGGCAGTGGGTAACCTGGCAGGAGTTGTTGACGGTACACTGAAATTTGCAAGCAGCGGTGTTTTTAATAATCTCAACACTTACATTGCTTGTCAAAGGGGCAAATGCGGTGAAGGGGACCAAACAGATGATCCGGATGGCAGTAGCACATCAGTATCATCAATTGGAGGAAAGACAGATAAATATATTTATGTACCACCTAAGGCTCAACATCCTTACCCAGGTCGAAAGCCTGGACAAGTTCATGATTAAAATGTTTGTCAAAAACTAAATATAAATTTTAATTTATGATAATATTAAATGCAAAAATCAAATAAATTATTGAGCTTTTTGATTTTGTTTTAATCGTTAATTTATAAATCATTTAAAAGAAAGATAATATTACAGCTAATTTTGAAAAATCAATCTTTATTCCATTTGAGCACTTCGCTTCGAACATTTTTTTCTTTATTTCCGCCTTGTTTCTTTTCCCCTTCCTGACCACTTGTCTGAGATGTAGTGCTTCTACTGACATTCACATCCACCTTGCTATTCAAGTCTGGAATTCCACCTCCAGTCATTAACAACTGGCTTTCATAAATGGCCAGTAATTCTTGATAAATGCTTGGAGGCATTTTATCTTTCATTCTGGACAACGGGGGAAGTAGCAGCTTATCCATCTCCTCATAAGGAACCACTCCAACAATTTGTATATCTCCAGTGACTATAACTTGCTCGTCTGGTAAAGATGGAGGAGGAGACTCTTGTGGAGGAGACGAAGAGTCTTCTTGGATGAGAATATTCTTCATGGAATCTTCCAGATTGGAAATCTTGTCTTCTAAAATTGTTACTTCATCTGGAATCATTTGGGAGGTGGAGTCAGTTTCTGTCGAGCGGATGGATGGCGAAATAGGGGCAAATGGGTAGTTGAGGTCTCCTCTGTCTTGTCGCCTGCTACCACTGCTGCTTCTGCGGTGGTCGTTGGATGGTGGTTGAGGTGGGGAATGTATGAAAGTCGGAGGCTTAAGGAAGGCGTCGTAAAGACGAGTACGCAGCGTTTCGCCAATAATACCGAAAAGGTTCCCTGTTTGAGTGCGATTCGATGGATTTGTATCGTTGGAGTTTGGGGGGTCTACTGAAATTTTGTCCATTTTATTCTATTTTTAATTAATTGTTATGAAATTCACTTCAAATTTTGAAGAAAAAGTTTAGCGATTGTCTGAAAATTATTATCGAAGCAAAGTTTTTCAAGCATTTTGTTTGGAAATGTTGTTAAAAACGGTTACGGGCTATGCTGTAATGAAGATCTCTATGGCTGTTAGTCTGACATTTCAAAGAAAAATTTTATAATTTTTTTTTCAAGAATTGGAGCTAATTGTAGCTCCGACTTGATTTTGTTTATAATTCCAAATTAAGTTGTTCAAATTATATCCATCTCGAGTTAATATTCCAATAATTTCCCCCTCGAATAAATGAAACAAGTTTGTAAATACGATCCTTGTTTTGTACGTTTACAGGCGTTGGCACACTAAACTATTTCTTAACTTTTAAAACAAAATTTAAAAAGATATAGACATACATTAAACCTAATTTTTATAATCAATAAAATGAGCACATATACACCTCCTGTACCAACCTGGAGAATTTGCCATCCCGTCAATATATACGTATACCAAAATGGGTGCCCCAACGAGAAACCATGCCTGGTCCACATTCCAATGGAAAAAAAGAAAAACATGACCACCGTTCTGGAGGCGATTGGAGAACGAATGAAGCTAGCTGTTGGTTATCCTGTTGGGCTATATCACATGGATGGCTCCCGAGTTTGTAAAACTTACGAGCTGGAAATGTACAACAATTATGTGGTGGTGACCAATCTAGAGAAGAGATTCAAATGTGTAGAGTACGGGAAAGTTAGGGAGCCTTTGGTGGTTATCGGTCGATATTCGAAGCACATCAACACGCTAAAATGGGAAAATAGAAAGTTTGATCTGTTTTGCCGACGGAAAATGGCGAGAAAACCGTTACACGAGTTGATGGCCAACAGTGATGATCAAGATGGGCTGGGGCCTAGTGAGATATCTGTGAGTGGTAAACCTTGTGGTGCCCTTTGTCATAAGGTAATGCCGAGGAGGGATCGACCTACGCAGTGCTGTTCAGACGAGATCATGTGTGTGGAAGGGGCAGCGATGGACGTCGAGAGAGATGATTGTCGTGCGCTTCAGAGGGAACTGGAGAAGCAATGTTATGAGGAACAGAGGAGATCATTAGAGGTACCTCCTGGAACGACAATGACTGATGAGGATTGTAAAATGATTGAAGAGTTACAGAAGCAAGTGCGGGATAATGGTGAAGAGAGGTTGGATGGTGCTGCTGGAGGTGGAGGTGGTGGTGGTGGTGGTGGGACGGGTCCATTGGGAGTAAACAAGAACTTGGTTGACTTGATGCTAAGATATAAAGATGTTGGGAGCGACATTTTTAGATTGTTTCAGAATAAAATTAACAGGGATTTGGATGGTGGTGCGGAGAATGCGATATCACAAAGATGGGAGATTCCGACTGGAAGTAATCTAAGTATAGAGACTCAGCAAAAGGTCAAGGAAGAACTGATTAAGTTGGCGGAACAGAGTTGTCAGTTTACTTTTGACCGGCATGGGAATTTCTTGTTTAGCGAAGGGTGTAGAGTGAACGGGGCGGGAAGTAGATTGAGTGATGTTGGTGTGAGTACTGATAAGGAAGCTCAACCCCAGCAGGGTCCTTCAAAAAGAACTTCTGGGGGTGGTGGAGAAGCAGGAGGGGGACAGGCACAAAAGCAGAGAAGACCTAGTCAGGAGGGAAAAGGGGAAGGGAGTCAGGGTGCAATGAATATTATAGCAAATATGTTGCAAGTGGAGGTAGATGAGGAGAATAACTTGAGTACAGGCTCCATTCCAGGTTTGACTAAAAATGATTCCAAGAAAAAGATGATGATGGAAGAAGCAACTGGAACCTCACAATTTGTTTTGGAAGATGAAGAGGAGGAAATGGAAATGGACGAATGGATTCAGATGGCTGAAGCAGCAGCACAAGGACAGGAGAGTAGACGATCAAGCAAGCAACGAGTAAACAAGATGCAGTCAGAAATCACGGAAATTGTGGGGAATATGAGACGAAGTTTGACGATGAGTAGGAACAACAGCTTAAATGGAAGTTTGGTTCCTCCACGGAGGGATATGCCATCCCCACCAAGAACACTGTCTAGGGTGCAGGAAGAACAAGAGGATGATGGAGGAGAAGAGGAGATGGATCCTGCTGAGGTAAAGGTCACAGTTTCTTCTGGAAGCAACAAAAGTAAAAAGAAGAGAGATGATGACGATTATGGAGAGGATGAAGGTGGCAATGGTGGAGGAGGGGAAATGAATGTATTTTCTTTGATGATGGAATCCAGGAATCCATTTCGAGAGGGAATAAAACAGGTGCCATCGTTGGCGGGTAAATTGCATAATGATCGTTTGGATAAATTATTTGCTGAAAATCCATTCAGAAGATATTGGTTTCATGGCGAGGATACTCCAAGAGATAAGAATGATCATATGATTGATGTGGATGAGGATGAATTTTTGAGAAATATTTTACCACCGCCGCCACCACTTCAAGATGACACTCCAATATTTAGCCCAAGAGGTTCTCGAACAGAGTGGTGGCCACCAAAACGACCTGATGTATTTTTACAACAAATCAATGAACTGGTTCATAGACATGATAACACAAAAGCTACGTCTCCACCTCCACCTTTGCCGCCAATAATGGGCAGGGATTCGATAGGAAGTTTTACAATTGGACCTAGTCCAAGATCCAGTCAAGCAAGCATGGTGAGTGTTGCCTGTGGACAGAGTATAACGGATATGAAGAAGAAGCCCCCGCCTCTTCGTCACAGGAATGTGTGTGCTCAGGTGGGCGTGCCCCAAATGGATGAGGTGGAGATTGAAGAACACAAAAGTATAGAATTTGTTAGACCTCCGATGTGGAATGTTCCTAGATGCTACGAAGGTGGAACACAGACTAGACTTTGGGAAGAGGAAACTTCATTCGTGGTGCTTCCTTCAGAAGATGAGAAACCTGCAGGTATTTATGAGGGCTATCAAGAGTCGATAAAGAGCGATGCGGTGGTTGACATCTTATCATCAGACAATGATGGAGACGACGAGAGGAAAGTTTACTATAGAAAGCGGAAGGAGAATCGAAGGGTAAGGAGGAAACGGAAAGAGAAGTGTCTCCATCCATGTTTTTCTCCAGAGGAAGAGGAATACGCTGAAGAGGAGGATGAAATAACCGCGGATAAAGCAACTTATGTAAAGTATTTCAAAATAAATCTGCTCTATAAGAATTAAAACAATATTTCCACCATGAAAAGTTATTCATTATCAACAGTGTTCACTAAACAGGTTCCAAACTCAGTCCAGCAAATCAGGTTCTTCATCAACAACAATGGCTCGTCCAGCCCCCAACAATATACCCAACAGCCATCTTCGTCGCGTTTCCCGCAAGTCCCTCAAACTCAACAGCAGCAACAGCAGCCCTTCTTTATGCAAGCTTCGTCAACGACTCCAACAACTCTCCCAGTCCTTGCAAGAAATTCGACACAAACTACCTCGCCCAACGTCATAAAGACATTGCAAGGAGGGTTTGTGACCGGAGGACCACAATCACAGATACAACTGCCCTTAATACTGTCCCAACAACAGACTGGTGGAGGTGGAATCAACAGAGGTGGATTCATCAACAATGCTAATATGATCACCACTTCACCAACACCTCTTCTCAGACAACCTATTATTTTTACTACACAACCAACGCCACAAATTGTACATCAACAGCAACAACAGTCTGTAAAATTTTTACCAGTTTTGCAACCACAAAATACGTCCATGCGAATTATAAGGTTGGTTCATCCCACACAGCAATTTGTCACAGCGTCTCCTTCAACAGCATATACCAATCCAGCGTCAGGAGGAGGTGCCCTTCAAAATAAGTTGGTACAAATGATGGCACCTGCATTTCAACCTATCACGTTTCCTTCTCAGCAGCAAATGATTCAAAGACCTCAACCTCAGCAGCAGCAGCAACAACAACAACCTCCGCCACCGCATCAATCTCACCAACAGTTTATGTTTAAATAAAAAGAGAAAATTAAAAATCCACCACTAACATCTCTTCAACACAGTAAATGACCTCCATGGTACCTTTCTGCATAGAAATATTATTTACTTTTCATTCATTCAATCCTAACTTGTTTTTTAAACCATGTTTAATTTTTGTATAAATCTTGATTTCTCAACTTGCCCCAAAATACCTTCTCATCTAAATTCCAAGTTTTTAAATTCTCACATCATTCTTTCTTTCGGCCTTCCTGATATGGTCAGTTCAAAAACGTTTGATAATCTGGTGACAAGCGCATCTTTTCTATCCTCATTTATCTCACGGAGCCCCTGTAAACCCGACAATTTGCACTGAGGTAACATCCAAAATAAAGGAGACAACAGCATGACGGCAGACCACCCTGCACATCCTCATCACGACCATGCACATGACCACGGGCATCATCATCATCATGGAAAGAAGCCTCCGAGCCACGCCTCCACAGACAGCAGCCTGCCAAGCACTAAAAGTCACTCCAAATCTGAAAGTAGTAGTAGCTACGACAGTTCTTATGAGTCGTCATCCGGCAGTGGAAGTACAACCACACCTACCAGCTCTAGTAAAGAAACCAGTTCTAGTTCTGAAGCTACCACCAGCAGTCCAGCTTCTTCTTCCACGCCAGTAACAACCACAGAAGTACAAACAACTCCCCTCTCAAGTCGTTACTTAAATCCGTTGGATCAAGCACATCTTATCAGGTTACCTGTGAGAAGACCTCCTCCCTGGGCTCGTGGTTGCCCTCCTTGTCCTCCTCCTTGGTGTTGTCCACCTCCGGGATGTCCTTATCCATATCCTCCTCCACCCTGGATGGGTGGACCACCTGGCTGTTGTCCACCTCCACCAGCATGGCCATATCCTCCACCGCCTCCACCTTGTGGTCCACCCTGCGGACCATTTCCATTTCCTTCTGTATGTAATCCATGTTCTCCAAAGCAAGTTATTCGTGTTCCTAAAGGATTTCCACCTCCACCTTCATGGGGTGGAGGTGGTGGAGGTGGACCTCCTTGTTATAACAATTGCAATTTTTATACATGTGCACCTGATAAGCCTTCTTGCTCTTCTCCTCTCAGCGCCTACCCTGGTTTCCCGGCTTGTTCGGGAGATCCCCCAAGAAATCTACAACACAATCAATATCCTTTTCTTTCTAACCCTGGAGGTGAAGGATGCTGGGGAGCCGGTACTGGACCTTCATCTAACAAGAATGTTCTTAGAAAACTGCTAAAAGGCTCTGCATGTAGTTCATCTGCAGACTTTTTCCAGGATTTAGATTGGTTGGCTGAGAACGCGCTATCAGGGATCAAAATTTGTAACGGCGAAAGCAGACATGGTCACCCTCATCCCCATCATCATCCTCATCACCTTCACCCTAATCATCCACATCATGTGCATGCTGGTCATACAAAAACGACAAGTTCAAGTCCAAAGACAACAACAACGCCAACGGTCAAAACCAAAAGTTCAAGTTATGCATCAACAGGCCAAAAAATCAGCATCGGTGGTGAACTTCCTACTTCCTCAACATCTTAGCTAACTAATTTTATTGTACGATAATATCTTAATTTTAAAATGCCTTTAAAACTGATAAAGAAAAAAGTAAAACAGAGGAGATGACAAAATATTATTAAAGATATTGAAAAAGAGCGTTATTTTTTATTTATAGTTTCACAACTCGACATATGTATATTCTTCCATTTTATAATAATTGTTTTACATAAGCATCATCATTTTAAAATTACATTTTTCATAAAAATTAGTTTACATTCAATATTGAAGGATCCAATGAGAGCGAAGTAATTAGAAATGATTTTTGAGGAGGCGGCTTATCGTGACCAGAGCTAGACAGCCTCCACTTCATGAGGTGCCATTCGGGAAGCGTTGAGAACAAATACCTTGAAATCAGCGGGGAGCTCGTCGTCGCCATACAAGCGCTCACAGAAGTAGACCTTGAAAAAAAAAGCAAAAATACAGTACATATGTATTAGTTTGTTACTTTTATAACTGATTTACTAATTTATTAATTAGGTATTAACGGCGAGAAATTACACGTCGGAGCCGACAGTTGGCATGAATCTGAACCCTTGTGGTTTCCACATAGCTTGTTCCATAAGCTCGGCGAGTAAAGTCGCAGAGGTTGACTTGAACCTGATTCCATCCATCGTCCAAACGCAACGGCATGGTGCAGTTGAAAGGACGAATGCGAGTGCAGCTTTGGAAGTTGCTTGAGCGGAATCGCCTGCGAAAGTTTTTGTCATCCAATACCTCCACCTCGAAGGTAAAGTAACGCTTCAGATTCTTCACAACGAGAACCAGGAACGGAAGTCGAATCCCAAGGCTTGTGTACGGGCAAATGGGACAGTTGATGTAAGTCGTGCTCACGTTGTTCCCGATGATTTCAAGGGTGACGGAACGGATGCAAGGATCTGTTATACGCTTGATGTGACCGTTCATCACCTAAAAACAAAGAAAAAATAGTCAAATGGTTAGATTGCAGTGAGATAGATGAATGAGTCGCAAATGGAAAATTTTCACTTTTGAATATGGAAGGGGAAAAGGCTTACTTTAGTGCACCAAATGCTCAATGGTTTGTTCCCAATGGCATAGAAAATGGAGAGGAACCCAGCTTGGTAAGTATTTCGGAACATTTTCGCTGAGAAAATTATGCGAGAAATATCAACTTTCAATGACGCTGCTCGCAATCAATCAATCTACTTAAGTACTGTACGATGCACTTTATTTTGCTTTCACTTTTTCAAGAAAAATTATTTTTACTTTATGTCGATGGCTTGAGAAGCAAACCAATAAATTGTGGGATTTGATGAGTTGAATAATCGGAGGATTTTTTCAGTACTAGATAAATGTTGCTTGTCAGTGGTTGCATGACGATTG
>JAQFYG010003291.1:0-12819 GCA_034694325.1 Entomobrya corticalis | reverse complement strand
AAAGTGCGCAATACTGTCATCCAAAGCGTTCACCAAACCCTGGGGACAAAGGCTGTATTCTTCTTTGTGATGTTTTGCTGGGGAACACTTTATACGCTACAAAGCCAGATAACACCAGATGCGACCTACAGAAATTTTATCACAGTGTGGCATGCGAAGGACGGCTGATTCCAAAGGATGTCAAAACTGTTGAGTCAAATAATCCAACAGGAAATATGCTTTTGTTGCCTTATGGTACATCAATCAGGAATCCCTTACTGTCTTATAAGTTGGAATTCAATGAATATATTGTGTATAATTTAGAGCAGGTGAAAATACGATATTTGGTGTTTTTTGAGTTTACGCAGAAAAAATACGATAATAAATTGAAATGAATTTACCAAATAAAAAAACACCGGAAATATTTTTATTTTTCATAAATTATTATCTCATATTTTATTTTTTACATATTTAAATATTCCACCTTTTCCATGTTTACTATAGCTTGAATGAAACTTACAAACTGTTTTATACAGTTGTCCAACAGTAACATTTCTTTTTCTTAAATTGTCGCTAATGTCTTCAATAGCCTTAGAGAATGGTATATCATCTACTGTATGGAACTGTATTTTTGGTCGATCTTGTATAGATGCTGCCATCCATTGAATTAAAAATTTTAGTTCTTTGTCCCCATTAAACTGTCCACATCCCCAGTTTCCGGTTGCCAAGGGGCTTACAAAATTAGGACCGTGAATAAAGGCAACATAGCATTTATGGAGTTCTCTGTCAAGAAAAGTTTGCTCAAATTGCTGTTGTTTGTTGTCCCTTTTAAATAAAAAAAACAATTATTAAGATGTATTTTTAGATTTAAATTTCTATTGATTAAGTATTTAAAGGTTTAATAACGTACGACTTAAAGTAATGAGCATCCATACAAACAATTTGAGTATACGTTCTGCCATAAGAGTCTGTAGCCTGATTGAATTTCAAGTCTGAAGGGCATTTATACTTAAAAGTGCGTCCATATCCCATATACTCACTAAATATTTCAGAACCAGTCACAACCAAAACTTCATCGTTTTCCAAATGTTGAGTAAAAAGCCTTGCAACAACAAGCTCAGGACTTATGCAAAACCGGATATCCTCCATTACACAACCCTCCATGTAAACGCCTCCTCCTATCACCCTATTCGCAAAATCTACTTGAAGCATGCCTCGACAATCTTCTATTTTTCCTTTGCTATCAACTTGCACAGCATTTAAAAATTTTGGAGATTGAAGCCATCCTGCTCTCTTTTGAACACATCTTCTTTCAAAAGATACGATTTGATGTTGGCCGCTAAAATCTTTACTCATTTTGTCAAAATAATTAAGAAAGCATTTCAACTTTTCTCGTTTTATTGCAGCGGATGCAGGATACTTTGGATCGGTATGAAATAGTGTAAAAAAGTTTAGACTTGGCGTTCCCTGGATTTTTTGGGGTTCGGGAAATGTACAAAAGAAAGCGTTTGCAAGAAGACTAGCTATTAGTTTTCGAGGTAAATAAATGGTTCTAATTTCTCCAGCTTTCAAAATCGGGATTTGTTTCGAAAATAGCAATGGGAGCTGAGTAGCTAATACAATAATTTTTGGAATGGCTTTTATGACTAGATCACCAATTTCCTTGTTGTTTAGGACGTCAAAGTTTGATAAGCTGTTCGCTTTTGGGCAGTAAAATTCAATTGTGTCATGTAAGAGTTTAGCCGCATTTGGTACTGAAACTCCTAGAAAATATTTTGTTGGTATATTATCAAGTTGTTTTATAAAAATTGTATGAAGGTTTTAGAAAGATAAAGTATTTTAAATACCTGATTCACAAATTGTTTTCAACTCTAAAAGTTTGCCAACTATATGACCCCAGGATTGACTTCCGCTCTGAAATCCATCCGACCCTTTGGCCATGTGCACAGGGTCAAGAGCATAAATAGATGAACCGGTCGTAGTACCGTCATTTTTGTCATCGGTTTTATTTGCAAAAACTGCAATATGGTTTTGGGCAACAAGTCTTTTTGCCAAATCTTCGGAAATGTTAACAAACTCAAAAATTTTAACGGTAGGATGAAACAGCCCATGGTGACATTTGAACCCTAAAGGATCAGAATTGGGTTTTTGTTGGGTCAACATAATATGCTTGTACTTTGGTTTAAATTAAGCGCCTGTAGTTTTAGTACAGTTAAAGGCTCAACTTTGTGGGCAATGAGATTGAATTAAAAAATATATTTTACTCATTTAATTACCAAACACTTTTACACGTGCAATATGGCACTTTCCACGATATTCTCGATTTTAAAAGAAATATAGTTCAATGTGCAATATTCAAGGTGATTTGAAGAGCACAAACGGCTCGTGTACAAGTATTTGCGTAGGAACTTTTTGAAGTCATCATAAATACGACAGACATAAGTTGCTTTAATTTCACTGAAACTTAACAATGAGTATTTAGTCAATGTCAAATAGTTTTGGAATGTGACACGTAAACTATAAATGTTCTCTGGTAGTCAATGTGGTGTCACTTTTAATTTCTATTGTATTTAAAAATAGCAAGACAGATGAGTTATATGTTTATTAGAAGGACAAAGTCACACTTTTCTATGACACTTATTTCAGAAATTCAATAAAAGTTGAGTACTTGAAGCACACGTGTAAAGATTACATAAAACACTTTCCAAATTTAGCGAATGCAAACGTAAAAATGTTCCATAAAAATGTGTTGGAGTTGATTAATTGTTCCAGCAAAATCAATATCTGGCAAGCTTAAAATATCTTGCAGTCAACTGCGCAATATCACATCACGTCATATTTACAAGCATTTTCCTCGAAACCACTTTAAACTTACCATGAAATTCGTATCTCAACACATGGAATATTATGTCAATAATTGCTTTGATTGAAGATATGAACTGTCAAATTTCAGACAAGCTGGTAGACTAAACTATTTTATTTTCAACTTTGCGATGGTTCAATTATTTAGCAGATCAGATCGGGCATATTTATATTTGTGAGTAAATCTACTTGAATCCCAATTTGTCTTGCTGCATGATACATAACCCCACTTACTGAATAAAACATGAGTGCAAATAATGTTATTGCGTAATATTATTAAAATGTGTCGATTCAATTTATTATGATTGACATGACAATCAACTTGCTTAGTTTGATGCAGTTATGCAGAATTAATGGTTGTGTGGATGGTGATTAACTATTATTTTGTTACATGCAATAATAATTACGATAGCTCATTGACATCAAATTGAGTTTAAGTAGCTTTTATTTTTTTTGTTTATTTAATATACTAGTTTATATAAGATTATATTTTATAGCATATTTTGTAATAAATTTTTGTTTTAAAATGTGCATTCAACAATGAACCTAACAATGACTCTGTCCATGTTATAAACAATGTACTCATTGTACTTCATGTCATAAGATGGATGCCTTGGATTAGCTCGAGTTTCGCCACATGGCATAATAGCGCCAAAATAGTCACGATTTTCTCGCCAATACGGAATTTCTGCACCATTTCCTTTCACAGAGTCAAATCCTTTTGGTGCTTTCTTATAATTTGTATGAAAGTGATGAGATTTGTACATTTTGCCAGGATATACTTCAGACAAGACAAAAAATGCTGAGTCCGACGCTTTGTTTTTTGTTGTGTAGACCAAGCTTTTGGCTATTCGATCAGCAAAATATACTCCTCCGCCAAACATGCCACCTTTACCCTTCCGAAATCCTGTTTCAATTATTCCTGGTATACAAGTCGGCGAAGTTCCATGCCAAAGCAGTAAACGGAAAGATTCGTTCATTTGGTTTCCACTGTCGCTATATCGATGAATTTTGTAAATGGTTTTTACCGTTATCATCTTCCCGCCATTGCTTTTGTTGATGTATTCCAAAATGTCAGTGTAAACCTGGCAGTTTGGAAGAAGTCGACGAATTGAAGCAACTTGGCGCAAATTGAATGCACTCCCAGAACCTGTCTGTTGGACCAACAAGTCATATGCATTGTTTTTACCTTTGGCTGGTTGCTCGTCATCTGGATTAAAATCTTCTTTCTTTTCAGCTGCCAGTACTGAAGTAGATAAACTTGGAGGTTGGTTCATGAGTAATGCTGGGGAGCTGATTGGGGAGGTATAAGGAGAAGGCGATGGACTTTGGCTTGAACTGGAGCCGCTAATGTTAAGACTGGTATTCATTTGACTTATCAACGTTGGCATCAAGACTTTTGCTCTTGGTCTGTAGACATCTTCACCGAACGATGATTGATTTGGTGAAGACGAACGTTGATTGTCCATTTTGGTTAATCTATAAAAGTATATTTTTAAAATTTCTCAAATATTACTACTTGAATGTTTTTCATTGCGTTTTGAAGTTCTAAAAGTACAAAGGTTTTGAATTTTCTTACCAAAACACAATAAGCGATAACTTTCTTTTTAGTGCTGGCTGACTTTTAATTTGGGAAGGACCTGATCTGAAATCAAACATAGAACCAGCTTGAAGCAGATAAATATAAAGCACTTTCAGTTTATCGAGCGCATGTACTTTGTGCAAATATTATACAGGACTAAAGAAGTAAATGAAGATATTTCAGAGCAAGCTCAATAAATGTAAAATAATATGCCATCAATGGAAAAATTTAGTTTGAACTAGTTCAGTGGACTAATTACAGCTACATTCAACAAAATGCAATGATCATGTGAAAGACATTCATACAGAATGTGATATAAAGCTTGTTGACAATGAGCTTATCAAAGTTTAAGTGGCTGATTTACTAGCGGCTGCTTCACTAAATTATTCGCATTCAATTTTAAATAATTATCGTACCGTAAAGGAATGCACCCTGTGAAATGACAGTTGTACTTAATACTTATGATCTAATATATTTCAATGTAAACAAAAGATGACATATTCTGTAATGGATTTATTATGTTAATACAGTATCGTGCCATTTACATTATATGTATATTAAAGTTTATGATTTTCAAGTATTTGCAAATAAGGTAAGAAATTATGAAAGTTTACGATTAAACCGTACGTCTTCTTTATTTGATGCAATTTTATCAATCTTATAAACAATTTTCAGTAAAAATAAATCAAATAAATCAAATAATAAGAAAGTATTTCACTTCAATCCAATTACATAAGTTATCGATACCTTGTAACACTCAAATTGTTATTGTCATCTTCATCTTCCTCGCCCTGATATGCTTCTTCCGTAAACTCAACCTCAACCAGGAACATAATTTTTATATTTTCCGTACTGTAAACAATAAATTCATTAAATGCAACACTATACTCCTCGAATCTTGTATTTTTCACTGTTGGTCCACAAGGAATCAAGCAGCCAAAATAATCTCGATTATCATTAACATCCGGAATCTTTTTTCCTGCACATTTAACACTATGAAATGATCTAGTATTGCCATTAGGTGCTTCAGTGAGTTCAGTATGTGGCTTCTTGGCAGTATAAACGTTACCAAGTAAAACATCACATAAAAATAAATATGCTTTTGTGCCCGGCAACTTATTTTTGTCGCAATAATTTGCACTTTTGCTAATTCGATCAGCAAAATATATGCCTTGTCCAAACATTTGCCCGTTTGGTTTTGGAAGTTGAAACCCATTTTCTAAAATTGGCCCTACAGCATTTTTGTGTGTGCCGTGCCATAACAACAGTCTTAACTTCTCCCTTTTGTCTGGTTGATGACGAAACTCGATGTCATTGTCTCGAACAATTCGAACAATTTTTTTTACCTTAAGACCATATTCATGCTCTTGCCCATTTTTTACATATTCTGTTATATGATCATACATTTTATCATTCTTTTTAATCAGACGGGCAAGATAAAATGAGTTTTGTGCCACTTGATGTGTCATGCCAACTTCTTCAAGAATTTTTAATGCTTCTGTTGTAATTCGATTATGATTTTTGGGTGTTTTTTCTTCTCTGGGTTGATTCTGTACATTACTGGTAGATTGACCTTGATTTTGCGATTGCCTCAATCCATCACGTCTCATTCTCATTAGTTCCATTTTTCTTTCCATTTCCAATTGCAACAGTTTCTTTTGTTCCACTTCCTTCAACTGTTCTCGAAAGTCATCCTCATCCTATTTTGGATAAAATTAAATATTTTATTTTATTTTGATTGAGATATAAACATTAAAATATCATTATGTAAATATTAACGTACATTTTGTACTGGGGTTTCGAATGGTGAAGGTGGTCCATTACTGGTAAGTTGGTTAACCTCGTTTTCGCCATTTGAAAGAGCTTCTGCGTCATCTGCTTTGGAATCCTTTTTCTTTTTCCGTTCTTCTTTCTTCTTCTTCCTTTCTTCCTTCATATTTTTCCAAATTTGTATCATGATTTGGCAGTATAACAAGCAAAACGTTGATGAGAGTAATAGGCTAAAAATATGAATGCTTTATTTGGCTGCAGTATATTGACTATGAGTGGATTAGTTACTGGTATTGACCAAAATATATGAATTTATAAGTGCTTCTCAGAAGCTGTGGTATGCCAAGCTTATGTTAACATTCGCTGACAGGCCCTACTAAATTACCACTTGTTTGTGTAAGTTGCCAAACCATTTACAATTTTCATCTTATCTTCAGCATGTTGTGTGTAATAAACGTATCAAGTTATGAAAGGGAAGATATTAATGTTTAATTCTGAAAGTAATTATTTTGTGTTCTACATATATGGGAATTAACGTGTTCATAATATGCAAAGTAATATCTCATAAAGTATGGAATATAGCGCATTCTCTATAAAATTAAGATAAATTAGTAGCAAAATAATCGGTAATTTAGATCTCCTGTTGTGATATGAAGAAGTACATATTTAGCAGTTGCTCAAGAGAAGTTCACTGTTTTTAAATGTGAATTATTTTGAAAGTAATTGTTATTGCTATTTACAAGAGTTCTACTAAGGAGATGCTCTTTTAAAAAGCGAAATCACGTTAATCGTGAAGATTTTTTATGAGATGGAGCATTCACCATACTATATTTTTCCATTTAATTTTGTATTATCGTTTTATGTTATTGTACTTTCTAAATGCCCCGTGCCGTACATGTGCAAGTTTACGGCCCTGAAAAATAAACAAGCCAGGCATTGAAAGATAAGCATGTCATTTGCCATCAGCCTAGGCAACAGAGTACACACTATATCCTCTCCCCATTCATACTATTATTAATACTATATTCAAACCTATTAAAGTGAAAGTGACTTTATTAAATATAAACAGTTTTCAATATTTAATCCTTTAAGATAATTTAGTCAATAATTGTACACAAACATTTTAGAACTAATACAAAAATGGGAGGAATATCTTCAAAACCTACTAAAAACGAATGTAAGCAAAGAAGTATTTAACATTCTTGAAGGAGTTTAAAATAAAATTTAAATTTTTTGTTTTCACAGCCTACGGCATTCGAGAAGCAAGGTATGGATTCTCCACAAATTTTCATGGTAAACCATTAAAGAGCTCTGGTAAGCATAATAGAGGTTATCATGGAAAAGGAAAGACACTGGCAGTAGAGCAAGCTAGAGCGTTAACCTGGAACTCCAATGGAGCATCCCAATTAACCCCAACTGAAACACCTACAGGTGCTAAAAGTTAGAAATACATTTTGAAAAATTTAGTTCTACAAAATTGTGCAATCTGAGTTAATAATTTCTTTGATTTAAAAATTATCTTTACAAATTTCTAGCCAGTCTTCAGGTCCAAATGTCCCAACTTAGCATACAAAAACACCAGCCACAGGAAAACAATTTGTCATCGTTAGGAAACCACCCACTTTCACGCAGTAACGGCCACATGCAAAAACCTGATGCTGACTACAGCATTAACAAACACCATGGATATAAATCTACACAAAGTACAAAATATAACACATGGAACAATAGCGTATCTAAAAACAAAAGGAAGAAAAAGACACGTGCACCATTACCTCCAGTAGCTAATCATCAAAGCAGTACTTTTCAGGCAAACCAAACTACTCAATCGACAAATCAAGTTACTGCCGACCTTGCCAAAGTGTCTAAATTGCCATCCACTCCGTTTTCACAACATTTAGCTACAAAACTTACTCCAGATTTAGCGCTTAGGTTGACACAGCACCCAAGTATAACATTTATCCCGTTTGTCATAAACAACAGAAATCAAAATAGGTCTGTGGTAAATCTATCCTTAATTGTACCATTGCCTTTCGAAGTACCATACAATATTATCACAAGAACAAATAGCCTCAAAAAGTGGCAAACTATTGAAAAACGTTTAAAATCTGTAGCATCATTATGTCAACAAGGTCATTCTGGAATCGACATTTTATATACGACAATATGCGGCTATTCACCAAACGCTCAAAATGAGTCTAATTTTCAAATGCTTAGTCGTCCAGATATTGCAAAAACCCTAGTAAATAATTTACCAATTATTGCAGAGCATGCTCTCATATTGCCCACATTACTCGAAGAAGCAATTCCATACCTAAATTGTAATGAAAGCAAAACAATTTTCATAACAAGACGTCTTTGTAGTAGTCTTTTGGCTAATGCATTTTTCTGTACATTTCCCGCTCATCAACTTGAAAATATGCCAGACGTAAACTTTTTCCGATTATATAATGACACAAACTCTGAGCGCTGTGAAGTTAAAAAGGAAAAACTAAAATGCATTCTAAATTATTTTACACAATTGCACGCTCAAAAACAAAATTCTACAATTCAAAATCAAATTGTCTCATTTGAGCGTCGTTTCATCGAAAATAGGATAGATTGGGCAAAGCAATCAAAACTTTTTTGTGATGTTCAAATAGAACCAGTTAAAAAGATTGAGCAAGCTTTGAACATGTTACAAGTAGACTTTGCTAATAAGCTAGTAGGCGGTGGAGTCTTAAACGATGGTAGTGTGATGGAAGAAATTCGTTTTTGTATAAGTCCAGAATTAATTGTTGCCAGGTTATTTACACAAGCTATGAACGATGACGAGATTTTAGTGGTAACCGGTACAGAAATATATAGTGAGTATACCGGTTATAGTAAAAGTTTCAAATATAAGGGTCCTGCTACTATTAATTGGGGTCAGCAGCCTGTAGACAATTTTGGGAGGACATACACACAATTAGTGACAATGGATGCTACAAGCTTTAGAAAGTAAAATTTTAAAATTTTAAATATCTCCTATAAAAATTAACAAAAATTTTAAAATCATTATTAATTTTGACAGAAGCGACCCCTGGAAGCAGTTTCAGAAGCAGTATATTGACAGAGATCTACACAAAAGCAAAGTTGCATTTATGCATGGAAAAGCTGCAATTAGTCCTGTTGCTACCGGTAACTGGGGATGTGGAGCATTCAATGGGAACATTGAACTCAAATTTATAATTCAGTGGATAGCAGCTTCTCAACAGGATCGGCCTTTTATGCAGTATCATACAAATAGAGATCAAGTTCAAGGACAAGCTCTGATGGATATGTGTGCATTTATCAAACGAAAACAAATTACAATTGGACAAGTATATCAAGTGGTGATTGATTTTTTGGATGATAACAATAAGCAAAGTTTGGGTATTGCAAGTTTATTTGCCTATATCAAATATAGATTTGGTGGATGATGTAATTTAAAATAATTATGTATATACTTCATATAAAGAACAAGGCTTATATTAAATTAACTTTCTAAAATTTTATTTTCCATTTAATAAATTCTTTATACAATAATGAATAAAAAATGCATTCTTGTTAATTTTTATCGCCCATTTTTTCCACCCGACATTCCAATTTTATTTTTAATATATCTAAAAAGCGAGCCTTGTTGATAACCGGCTTCTCTGGAATATCGAATTGTCATTTCATACAAATCTCCAGTGGTTATGCCACTTTCTTTAATCAGCATGTTCACTTCTTCAATTGACTGAGTTTGCCTCTGATTCCCTATAGTATGGTACACTATACATGGTCGGCCTTGATGCGATGCAGCAATCCATTGTAAAATAAATTTTAATTCTGGGTCACCATTAAATGCCCCACAGCCCCAGTTTCCTGTTGCTATAGGGGTCACCACAGATCCGTGCATGAAGGCCACATTTGCTTTATGAAGTTCTCTGTCGATAAATCGCTTCTGGAATTGAGATGTTGTCTCATTTCTGAATAAATTCGAACAAAACATAAAAATTCAGTACATGAAATAAAGATTTTAAAACAAATATTATGGCCAATATATCAAAAACCTTTTGAAACTACTAGCATCCATGGCAACAACTTGAGTAAATGTTCGGCCAAAGTTATCAATATTCTGTTTTCCAAAATTTATAGCCGTTTGTCCACTAAATGTAAAGCTAGTACTATAACCAGTGTACTCGCTAAATATTTCAGTTCCGGTAACCACCAAAACTTCGTCATCATTCAAGGTTTGTGTGAACAGCCTACTAACAAGTAATTCTGGACTAATGCAAAACCTAATTTCTTCCATTACACTGCCATCATTCAATACTCCACCGCCTACAACTTTATTCGCAAAATCCACTTGTAGCATCTCATGAGCTTGTTCTATTTTTCGATTTGGTTCGACCAAAACTTGACAAAGTTTGCTGGAATCTTTGGACCAGTCAACTTTTTTCTGGACATAACGTCTCTCAAAGGAAACTATTTGATTATGAAAGTCTTTGTTATCTTTGGTTATGCTCATTTGATAAAAATAATTCAAAATACATTTAATCTTTTCCTTTTTTACCTCGCAGCGTTGACTTTGCGTGTCGTTATATAAACGGAAAAAGTTAAAATCTGGAATACTACCAATATTTGGTTCTGGAAATGTACAGAAAAATGCGTTGGCTAAGAGACTAGAGCATAGTTTTCTGGATAAGTAAATTGTTTTGTTTTCACCATTTAAAAGATATGGAATTGGACTAGCTAATATATGGGGTAGAGCTATTGCCTGGTCAACAATTAAAGGTAAAATGCTAATAATTGTTGATGATATGTCGGGGCGATTGAGCATTTGAAAATTGGACTGCCGACTAGAATCTGGACGATAAGATTGTATTGTGGTTTGCATCAGTTTTGCTAAGTTTGTTGCATTATTGTTTTGACAAGATAATTTGAGTTTTAAAAGAGTTTGATGAGCTATATCCCATAAATTAGTGCTTCTAGGATTTCCCAAATTTTTGGGAAGTGGCACTATTGCACTGTGTTGATGTGTGATTGCTGGCAGTTGAGAGTTTGTATTGTTTGGGGCAACGTGAAACGGGATGGAGTTGTATTGTGGGTTCTTTGAAACTTTCTCGTATAAATTATCAGATATATCTGTGAAGTATGATGATACTGAGTTTTTTGAATCATTTTGATTATGCGTCATAATATTAGAGTTGGAGTCAAGATGTAAATGAGATAATAAGTATGAAGACTGTTCATAGCTTGAGTTTGACACCGCTGGGCTCCCAATTTTAGCCTTTTCTTCAAACTGACGAGTAAGTTCATTCTGTGTAATTAAAAGTATTTATAATTGAATATAATATATAACTTCAAAAATGTAAACATTTTATCCAGAACAGCTTTGGAATGGAAAATATTACCAAGTTTTGTTGCTCCAAAGGTGAATGTTGAAAAGGCTGCTGCTAAAATATTTGTCGATACATTCACAAAAGTGAAAATGTCAAAATTTTGTCACTTTGTTAAAATTATTAAAAGTCTCGCCACTTTGATTGAACTTACTTTTACCATTGTATTTGCGATAGGATAGTCCTTACTACAGTCATGCTTGAGAGATAGCAAAGCTACATTGTTATTTCTTTCTGGGCTGGTCATCATAGGTACAGAAACGTCACCTTCGTACATCTTAGGATTTTGTGCAATTTGCATCAACTGTGGTTGGTTTCTTAGGTCAATATGCTTCTGTGGTCCTAAAAATTGATTTTATAGTTTATCAAAATGGAAAGTAAACATTGTTAACAAATGAAATAGTCGAAAAATTAAAATCATTAATATTATTGAAAATAGAATTTCCATAGATACTATTTAAACTTACTCTTTGCCAATTTATTTGGTTTTAAACCTATAAAGGAATTTAATTTGTCCATTTCCAAAATCTTTTTTACTCTAAAAGTGACTGAGATGTAGGTAACTTCACGAATGATTATACAATGAAAAAATAAATCATACAAAATGCATTGAGTTTGTAGAATCGACCATCTATTCTCGCAAAATAGACAAGAGTATATAAGTTTGAAATCATCATTTATCGTATAACGTGCATATGTGATGTATTGATGATATGGTGATACACTACAGTCGAACGAAGCTCGATATACTGGACATGCAGGAGCAAGTCAAAATCTGTTCACTATAGCTATTGTCCACTATTAAGACACAAAATAATTTTTTGCCTACATTTTCCATCAGATGATACTTGTTAGGGTAGTCGTACATACATATAGCCTGTATGTAAATACATTTATTTGGCCATTCACAAAAACAAATTAAACAAATAAACTTTATTCAAAGAATTTAATCTACTCAACATATCTTACGCAGTCATGTTACAGGTCAACAGGACTGCTGATGGTACATAGACAAAAGGTAAAATTTTGAAATGAAAGAAAAGAAAACATAATAATATACCTAATATACCAATAATAATAGTATTATAATAAATCGGTAAATACCGAGGGAGATAAGTGCCAGATATAATGTGAAAACCCGGCTTCGCCGGGGAGTTGAATGATTTATGTTGGAGATATATTTAAGGTTAAAATTAATCATTGATCAATGTTGACCTTGTCATCTGCGTTCGAATGATGTAT